>PVJH01014071.1:0-11566 GCA_004026705.1 Nesogale talazaci
TCCTGGATCAGTTGTATATCACTGCTACCATTTCGTGCCTTGCACCGTCCGTTGTCTCCCTTCACCCACATTTCTGTTACCCGTTCTCCCTGGGGCATGGGCTATAGTAAAAGAGCCTAAATTGTGTGACTCTGGTTTGCAGACGGATCTGGATGACGGGGGCCCAAGACACACGTGTGGGCTTGACAGAGGAAGTAAGGCTCCCGTGAGCTCCCTCTGTCCATAAAAGAGGGATGGGAGGAAAGTGGTCCCACACAGGACATGGGAGAGATGACTATAGATCCAAAGGGTACACCTGACTGGGACAGCGAACACCGTGTCCGTTGAAAGGTTGGCTATGTCTCCCACTCGCTTTGGTTCTTGTTAAGAAGTTCC
Source organism: Nesogale talazaci (assembly GCA_004026705.1). Lineage (NCBI taxonomy): Eukaryota > Metazoa > Chordata > Mammalia > Afrosoricida > Tenrecidae > Nesogale > Nesogale talazaci. The sequence goes on from PVJH01014071.1 coordinate 376, forward strand.
TTGGGAAGCCCTGAATCTGCTCGTTCAGCCTCGTTCTTCTGCAGTCACGTGAGGTGTCACGGGCCACAGCCTGACGCAGCGCGACCCCTCCTACGACCAGCGCCCCGCTGCCTGAAACCTGCCCCCCAACACCCACCAGTTTCTGGATTCACGCAGATTAGAAAGTCAGATTTTCCAGACTCGGTCCACGAGAACCCTGTGCACTGCACGGATGGAGCTGGGTCTGACCTCAGGATGGTGCAGGGCTGGCCGCAGGTCATGCTGCCGGGCTAAGGGTCACCGTGAGGCTGGGACCAACCTGACAGCCACGGCAGCCACCGTGGACCTGAAGACTTTGAGATGCCAGCTCACCACGCACGTGGGCTCACCAGAGACCCTAAGAGCCCAGAAGGGGTGGGGTAAGACTGGAGGTGAGCAGAGGACGAGCAGAAGAGGGGAGCAGAGGGCAAGGGGTACAGGGCTAGAGCCTCACACTTAAGTGTTTGAAATTCACCTGGCCAGGGGACACCAGTGAATTTTTCATTCACCCCGGCCCTTGAAGAATGAGACGGTGTCCGGGAGGATACTTCCTACCGGCTGCTTAAAGAAAAAGCCGAGCAGCTGGCCCTGTCTCTAGAAGAGGAACCAGGGCTGGCAGGTGGCATGCTCCGGTCCCTACAAGAAACCAGCTGCCCGGCATTCACGGGCTGAACTGCTCTTCCCACATTCCCGGGGCAGCCCCACTGTACTCCACTGTGCTCCCTACAGAGCCCCCGGGGCTGCACACAGGATGCTCAGCCACTAACTGGGAAACTGGAGGTTGGAGCCCACCCAGAGGGACCTCAGAGAGAAGCCTGGTGATCAACTCCGGAAGTGTCCGCAGTTGGAAACCCGGTGGGGCCCACACGGGGACACCATGGTCAGAACGAGCGCCAACCTGCCCAGCGATCCCTGACTCGAGGCGAGCCTGCACGCCCTGTCCAGTCAGGTGTGTGCGGCAGGGAGGGGAGGTGTTCTTGCCTCTAGGAAAGCTCCTCTCAAAGGAAAAAGAGAGAAAGGATAACCGCAACAACAAACACACCGGCTTCCAGTCCATCTTGACTCATAACGATGTATCAGAGGAACCAGCCTCTAACAAACACATCATCACGGGGTCAATAGGCCCCGTCGTTCAGCAATAACTATTGAAGATTATAGTAAGGTCATAGAGACTGTGAAAGAGTCAGACACATTTCTTTTTTGTTGCTTTTTTTTTGGGGGGGGGGCATCACTGTCCTCTGGTGGGAGTGGGAGGCCCAGCCTTGCTGCTGGATTTGAACCGCCAAGCCAGTGGGCCGCAGCCCCACACTCAACCACTACACCACCGGGGCTCAGCCCAGTCAGACACATTTCATGGAAGCATGCTCACCTCAGCCCCCCATGGTGGTCCACGTGGAGAGAATGAGCCTGGTTTATTTTCGACCAAGGCTTATACAGCCTTTTGGGGACATATGAGCCCCATAATTACAGGTAAAGACATGTGATAGGGAGGGGCTATCCTATAGGCTATTCAGTAATGAGGGGGACAATCTAGGGGTACACACCAGATAGGAAAGGGAAGTGTTAGCATTCCCTTATGAAATGGAGGACAGAACTTACACTCATTACGGCAGCCTAACCTTGATTGCCCTTAGGCTGGAGACTTGATTTAGCCAAAGCTTTCTCAGGGGAAGTGACCCATTGTCCTAAGAACAGGAAGTCAGCCCCATCTTTTGTGGGAGAAACAATGACCTCTGCACACACTGGCGCCTTTAGGGAGAATAACTAAGCTTCTGGCCCTCCACCAGAGGCTGGCAAATGGTTAATAATATTTGCTTTACATTTTGGAGGAGATATGATTGTGGAAAAGTCTTCTATTCCCCCCGACAACAACCCTACAGTACAAGGTCAAACCCCACCCCCACCCCCTCCACCCCCACCACTGTGGGTTTCAGAAACTAACCCTTATCGAAAACTCCATCTTTCTCCCTCTTGGGTGACTGATGTTTTCAAAGTGCTGGCCTTGCAGTCAGTGATCAGCCCACAGCTGGACCACACTGGTGTGTGCTGGTGGACAGACACATCTGTCCTGGGAACATGAGCCCAGCACAGGGCAAATGCAGTGAGAACTGCCACTAGATCATGGTGCTGTCACCACTGGGCTCTGGGAACCCTTAAACCCCAAGGGAGAGGCTTCTGAATTTGCCCAGGCAGTGAGGACCTCGTCCATGTACTGGGGGTCGGAATAGCAGGAGGTCCACGGGTTCTTGTGTCTTACCCTATCAGACTCATTACCAGAGGCTGAGAAGGAGCCTGGGTTTGAATCCAGGCCTCTTAGATCCTACAGAAGGTGAGGTCACAGTCCGGCTGCTCCAAGCAGGCAACCTCTTCATGCTTTCTCATTGAGCTTTTATTTTTTTTTCTGGGAGTGTATCAGTCTTTTTTGGCTTCCAACCCTGGTTTCCTTGACCATCTTATTTGTTTCTTTTTAATTTCTAAACAGTTATTGTTCCTATCAGGCTATTTTTGTTTATTTATTTACTCCCTCCCCCCTTCATCTTCCTCCCCCTCCTCTAACCGTCAAAGTCCTGTTTCTTTGGGTCTGAAAGCCGTCTCTCTCGGCTCGTTCATCTCACACACGGCTTGTCTTCATGCAATGGGCTAACTTGATGCAGATCCATCCAGACCATGAGTCTTCGGCAGTCTCAGTCTTTGTCTTCAGCGAGTACACACACACACACACATACACACACACAATGTTTACTTCTCCATCCCTCCCCCTTGGGATTTTCACGGGGACTCTTTCATTCTTCTCTACACAAACCTCCTTTGAGAGGCTGAGCTTTGGGGGGGGCCACCAGTGCCAGGCGTTCGTCCGTCTCGTTGTGTGCCACCGGGCAAGCCACTTGGTCTCTTCTGTGCTTTCCTCGCCTCCTCTGAGAGTGAGAAGAAGAGTAGAACCGGATGTTGTTGCTGGAGCCCTGGTGGCGTAGTAGGTTATGGGTTTGGTAGGAGTATTAGTCCGGGTAGACTAGAGAAACAAATTTATGGACACTCTTATGTGAATAAGAGAGTTGTTTTAAATAAAGAGTAATTATATATTAAGAAAGCCCAATCCAGCCCAGGCCACGCCCCTAAGTCTGATAGTAGCCCATAGGTCCGGTACCAATCTATAAAGTCCTCTTCAGACTCACAAAACACATGCAAAGACACCGAATGCAGGATGATCACAGGCCAGTGGGTAGAAAGTCTTTGGGCAGGGGTCTCTATGAGACTTCTCCAGGTCTATGGTTCTGGCTGCACCAGGGTAGGCCCATGTGGCTTCCCCTCAGGGATGCCTCGCAGGGATTCAGCCTTGTGTCTTGTCAGTAGAACGCCTCCAAGGGAGTGAAGTAGTGAGAGAGTCTCTCCCACCTCCAAGGAGGGAATACCAGAGTTTTCCCAGAGCCCTCAGAGAAAGGGCATGCCCACAGAGGCCTCATTGACTACGACCCGATTTACAGGCTAGACTTCGCCCTCCATGCTTAATTCTCTCAGATTGACACCAGATGGTGGCACGGCCACCGAGCTGTGCGTCAGCATGGATGGTCAGGAGAGTGGGTGGGCTGCTATGATGCTGGAAGCTATGACGTCAGTAATCCAAATGTCAGCAGGATCACCATAGTGGATAGGATATAGCCAAGCTTCAGCGTCCTCCGTGGACGAGGAAGAGGGCCTGGAACTGACGGGGTGGGAGTCCTGTGACCCTGAGGGAACGTTGTCTGGGACAGGACCAGGCACCAAGCAAGGGAGCTGAGAGGGGAACGGTGCCCACAGGTTCACTCCACACGTGTGCCCCTCTGTGTGCAAAACTGAGGGGGCAGCCCAAAGGGGCCTGTTATTGGGTTCCTGGTGACTCTCCTTCGTGGGGCAAGGGATGGAGTCTAGCCTGTCAATCAAGTCACAGTTAATGAGGCCTCTGTGGGCATGGCTTTCCCCTGAGGATTTGGGGGGAAACTAGCATTTTCTCCTTAGAGGTGGGAGAGTCTCTCTCTCTCTCTCTCTCTCTCTCTCTCTCCCTAAGTGACTCTGTCTCATCTTGGTGGGCAGGTTTGAGCAGAAGCTGGAGAAAGAACCAGAGCTGAGAGCCTTAGAAGACAGAGGTGGGGGAGGGACTGTAAATGGGGGAGGTGCAGGGGTGATGAGTGACCACAGGTCCAGGGGTGAGATGAGGCGAGAGTGTACCCCAACTGTTGCTCTGGGGGGTGCAGTTTTAAAACACCCCCCTAGAGGGAACCTGCTCCACCCAGCCATCAGGACCCATCCACGTGCAGCCCTGCCTTGAGGATAGCCAGCAACAGGAAGGATCCAGGGCCCAGAGCTCCTGCCACTGAGAAGCACAGCCTTCCCCTGAGGTCAGTTGTCCACGCTCAGCGCATGATGTGGGCAGCAAAGGCCTCTGGGGGCTCCCTCCTTGCTCTCAGGCTGTTTCTGCCACCCAGACAAGCAGCAGATTTAGACTAAATGTGAAAGACGACTATCAGTATCAAGCCCTGCTTCCTGCCAAATCATTCTTGCTGCTCAAGAGTGCTGCCGTGGGTTGGAAAAAACAAAAGCTCTTAGCAGGGGGAACTTTCTAAAAGACCTCATAGGGCAGGTGGGGGCACAGTTAGCAGTCAAACACGTGGTGTGATAAGAGCCAGGACACTGAGGTGATCACGGTGGGCTGAGCTCTGGGCGGAGTGGGAGTCCGTCTGTCCTGGCAGCAGTGGCGGCTGTGAGGTGGGACTCCTCACAGCCCCTCCACGCACAGCGGAAGGAAACGGCCCCCCCATCCTGCACCAGCTCCCCAGCTGTTACGTTTGAGCCCATTGTGGCAGCCACAGCGCCCGCCTGTCTGGTGGAGGGTCCCTTTTGTCCTGACCAACCTGACCAATCTGCATAGGCAGAGCAGCCTCCTGCCCCAGAAGCCTCTCCTCTTGCCTGCCGCCCTCTGACTGACTCCCAAGACTCCTGTCCTGGCCGGTGATGCCTCCTGAAGCGTTATCTGAGGGGCTTTTTTGGTTTTGCTATGTCATCTCTGTATTTTGTGGTTCGGTGTGGTTTTACTACTCATTACCAACATTTTAAAAAAAGAATCATCCCAGACAGAAACTCCATACCCTTTAAGTCATGCCATGCCCCTCTCTCCTCGGCCCCTGCCGGGACCTCTCATCCTCTGTCTGTCCCAGCATTCACCTGCCACACGCTGCCTGGCCTTCCGTGTCTGACTGTGTCCATGGTGTGGTCTGCATTGGAAGGCCGTTTCTCTTTAAGGCTGGGTTAGCGTCCATCGGCACTCACACCAGATTGTGTTTCTCCATTCACCTGTGGGGCGTTGCCACGTTTGGGCTAATATAGTAAGTCTGCGTGAGTATCTGACTGTACTTGCAAGATCATTTATACACACACGTACACACACACACACACACACACACACACACACACCTGAGGGACTTCAAAAAATGTGTGGAAAATGGAACCAAAAGAGAATGGATTTTTTTTTCATTGAATTTTTTTTGAAGCAAACTGTGTGTGTAATTATACATATGTTGAAATGCTAATTTAAGTGAAGATGTGTCTAGGAAGGGGGCTTCACAATGTGGGAAACAGTGAAGTTGAAAAACAGTGAAATTTCCCACACACTTTTGAAGACCCCCCCCCTCTCCTAAATCATTATATACAATTCATAAGTCATGTATGCAGTTATGTACAATGTTAAATTAAATATTAGAAGTCATCTATGTATACATGCATAAAATATTATATATCAAATGTTTGGACATCTGAGGGGATTTCATTTCTATCCCTTTTTAAAGCCCCCTCATATAGTTCACACACACACACACACACAGAATGCAAGCCCTTCTTGAGCATAGGTGGTAAGTAAAATGGACCCCTTTCCTGAGGAATTCAGTCAAGCTGGGAGTGGACTGTTTGAGCACAGGGAGGCCATGGGTCTTGGAATCCAGGTGAACCAGGTGGGAGGGCATTCCTGGTGTGGGGCCCCATGCAAGTCCAGGAAAAGGAGACTAGGTTCTTCTCTTTAATAGTTGTGTGGGTTGCTGTCTGGCAGAAACCAGCCTAGAGGCACTAGTGCACAAGCCTCGATGTCCTCACACCCCAGGAGAAGGTGGACTGGGTCAGGGAGTGCAGGGAAAGCTCCCAAAGTCTCAGCTTAAGCTCCCAAAGCCTCTCAGATGGGTCTTCTCAGAGTGCTGGGCACCCATCACCCCCAGGAAGTGATGGGCAGTGTTGGGGCCTCTCTGGGCCTCCTGGGAGCAGGGAGCGCTGACCCCACCAGGCCTGAGAGAGATAGATAGGATATGGCCGCGACAGGGTAGAGTCTTGCAGAAACCCAGTGCCCAACTCCTTGAGCCTCCCATCTTAGGGAAAATCGACATTGCTTATCGCCTGGGCAACCGGCTGCTTCTTCAAAGCCGAGTTCTTAGGCCGCCCCCACCAACTTCTCCTTTTTGCACCTCAGTGTTTAGAAAAGCAGTCCAAGAAGAGATATTCTAGAAAGTTCTGTACAGGTGGGCTGGGGTCACCCATGGCCCTGTGTGCGCTTCTCCGTCCACCTGCTGAGGGTCAGAGACCCTCGGGCACTGCCTTCAGCCGTCGTCCTGAGCCTCTCACGTGGGTCGGGTTGTTCTTGTGCTGTTCCGGTCTCCGTTTTCACGGTGGAAACATTTAGGGAACTTGTCCCAGGGGGATTTCCCCTGCTGGAATGTTCCTTGAACGGGCAGTCATTGTCCCCGGCCTAGGATTGCCCCCGGAACCGACAGCCACAGCTCCCTGTGGACCCCACGGGAAAGCGAGCAGCACATCAAACAAGACCCCTTCATTCCGCGTAGCCCAGCGTGTACGACGTCATATGGATTTGATCCTGCTGCTTGTGGCGCGTGGCGCGTGCGCAGCAGCTTTACGAGAACGTTTGGAACACTGTGCGGATGACCACCATGTGACACAGAGACACGCAGGGAGCACATGCCGCTGAGAAACCGGCGCCGGCCCGTCTGCTGGGTACCTTGTTGGGATCCCCATCAAGTGCGGTGCAATAAAACGGGTGTGCCAGTAAGAGGCAGGCCCACCGGGGTGAGACCCGGTTCCCTGGGAGCTTGGCCCCTACCCAACAAGTCTCATTCTCACTCTCTCTTGCCACCGTTGCTGGTCCTTGTTGGGTACCGGGCACTGGCTGTGGCTTTCCTCTGCTTCAGGATCCGCCGTGTACAGGTACATCCCCGAGTCTACTTTTCCTGATTTCTACCCCTGCAGTCTCCCTTTGTCCCGTTCACACAACCGCCTCGTGACGCCCACCATGTACAAATTGTCCATGAGCGTCATGAAGTGTTCTGAAATTTCTGGTCTTCTCAAGATCTCCCATACTTTGTTCTGGTCCACACAGATGCCTGTGCACTGTCAATAAAGCACAGGTGAACGCCTCGCTGGTAGTCTCTGCTTTCAGCCAAGAGCCATCTGACATCAGCGATGAAGCCCCTTTCTCCAGTTCCCTTCTGAATCCAGCCTGCACCTCTGGCAGCTCCCTGACCATGGATTTCTGCAAACAATCTTGGATGACCTTCAGCGACATTTTACTTGACCGTGAGATTAATTATATGTGCTGTACAGTGAGCATTCGATTGGGTCACTCTTCTTGGGGATGGGTGCAAATATGGATCTCTGTCAGTCAGTTGGCCAAGCAGCTGTCTTCCAAATTCCCCGGGGCAGATGAGTGCTTCCTACGCTTTATCAGCTTGTGGAAACATTTCCATTGGGGCCTTGTTTTTGGCTAATGGTTTCAGTGCAGCCTGAACTTCTCCCTTCAGTATCATTCATTCTTGCTCATATGCTACCTCTTGAAATGTCAAGTTGTTGACCAGTTCCTTTGGGTGCAGCGACTCTGTGTATTCTTTCCGTCTTCTTTTGATGCTTCCTGCATCACTGACTGTTTTGCTCCTAGAATCCTTCAATACTGCAACTCCGGGCATGACTTTTCTCTTTGATTCTGTCTGTTCAAGTTCAGCTGAGCTTCTAGCACGTTGAAAAGAACTCCCTGTGCCCTTTGAGACTTCACTCTGTAGAAACAGAGACCAGGAGGCATTGCTAGTGATTCGGTGAGAGGGTCTGGCTCTATATCTAAGGGGACTTGGCGGTGGGGGTAAGCAGAGAGTATTTATGATTTTTAAAAAGAGATCGAATAACACATCACATTCCATTGGGTCAATCTGCTTCCCGAGATGACTTTAAAGTGTTGAAACACCATGATGTTACCTTGAAGACCGAGACGTGACTGACCTGAGCCACGACCTTTTCAATCCCCTCCTGTGCTGGGAAAGTTGGCCCTTGCATTTAAAAAAAAAAAAAAAGATCGAGGGGCTGAGCCCCGGTGGCGTAGTGGTTGTGCGCGGGACTGTGGCCCACTGGGATGGAGGTTCCATTCCGGCTCCCAGGAGCAAAGGCTGGGCCTCCTACTCCCACCACCTGAGGGCAGTGATGCCTAAAAAAAAAAAAAAAAAAGATCGAAGAAGAATGGATGCATTTGAACTAGGATGGAGAATAGGGAAAGCCCTGTGGACTGCCAAGGGGCCAAGCAGGTCTGTTTCAGAAGAAAGCAACCAGGAGGCTCCTGGGAAGCAAGGAGAAGCAAGCCAGGGAGAGTTGGTCCCACGCACTGTGGACATGTTGTCAGGAGAGACCGGTCCCTGGAGAAACACGTCTTGCTTGGGAAAGGGGAGGGGCAGCAAGGTGATGGACTGACACAGCGCGCCCACTGATGGCTTACGCTCAGAGCCACTGTGAGGACAGTGCAGGACCGGGCAGTGTGTCCTTCTGATTTGCAGGGGCCGCTATGCCTCAGATCTGATTTAACGACACCTAGTAGCAAGGTGTGGCGGTCATGTGCTGCTGTCAATTTCATGATGGAGATGTAGGGGTGGAGTCTAGCCTGCTAATCTGGAAATAGCCATTGAGTAGCCAACGAGGCCTCCGAGTGGGCATGGCTCTCTCCTGAGAATTCTGGGAAATCTCATGGTATTTCCCTTGTGGAGATGAGAAGCCATCTTCCCAGTTGTTGGGAGTCAGTCTCCGAGAGGACAAACTGGGGACAAGACAAGATGGCAGCGTCTGAGGAACTAAAGGAGCTGGAGGAGAAGCCACATGGCCTGACCCTGATGGAACCAGACCTCTGAAGCTGAAGAGGCCACATGGAGACCCTCGCTATCGCTGAACTGCTTCTACAACCACTGGATGCTGTTGATGGACCCTGAGTCCTGGAAGTGAGGAGCCATGGGGAAACTCCTGCCGACACTGGGATTCTGCACCCACTAACCTGTGACTTTGTGAGTCGTAAGGAGACTTTGTAGACTGGTATCGGGCATATGGGTTAATATGGGACTTATGGACTTGGGCGGGACTGGGTTGGGATGCTTTCTCAATGTTCCATTCCTCTTGTATATAAACCTTACCCTTATATCCATATACGTGCCTATGGATTTGTTTCTCTAGTCTACCCGGACTAACACAAGGTAACTCCAAACCCTTCCTCTTCCACTTGCTTTCCGAAACGCTTATGTATATAAGAAAGAGCTTTATATACAAGAGCAACTGTACATTAAGAAAACATCCAGGGGCTGAGTCCCGGTGGCGTAGTGGTTGAGTGCGGGACTACGGCCCACTGGCGTGGCAGTTCAAATCCAGCAGTAGCTCTCCAGGAGCAAGGCTGGGCCTCCCACTTCCACCAGAGGGCAGTGATGCTCCTCCCCTGCAAAAAAGAAAGAAAACATCTAGCCCAGTCCAATTCAAAGTCATAAGTCTGGTATTAGCCCATTTGTCCGATCCCAATCCGAAAGTCCTCTCCAGGTTCATGAAGCACATGCAATGACACCAGACAATCACAGACCAGTGGGTGCAGAGTCTTGTGTATTCAGTGGCATTGTAAGCATTTCAGTGCTGGCAAGGGTCTCTCAGTGGCTCCTGCATTTTCCAGGGCTCAGGGTCCATCTATCAGCACGCTGCCATGTGTCTCGTCACCTGCAATGTCTCCTAGGAAATGAACTAAGAAAGAATGCCTCCAAGAAGGAATTCCCACATTTCCCAGAATTCTCAGGAGAAGGCCATGCCCACACAGAGGTCTCAGTGGCTATCTCCAGATTGACAGGCTAGACTCCACCTCTTTCCTCTTAATCCTCAAATCAACACCAGATTAGGTGACGGCCAGGAGAGACGCCAAACACCGACTTGCGATAGACCATGTGTGCCGGAGCAAAAGGTGCTGTGGAAGGTTCTCGGTGGCTGACTTTTCAGAAGTCGATCACCAGGCCTTTCTTCCGAGATGCCTCCAACCCTTCAGTTCCACCCTAACTGAGCTTGCTAACTCTCTGCAGCCTCCATAGACTCCTGGGAAGAATAGAGGGTTGGCTTCCGACCTACAGCCAGTTCAAGTGCCTCCCTGAAGCTCCTCATGCTCTGGACTTGCTTCCTGGACCGACAGGCTCCCTCTCCTTCCTTTGCTGAGATGGGTCCTGCCCCAGGAGGTTGACCCAATGGAGAAGGGGGCCTGCAGAGTCTGCCAGACTATAGTCATGGTAGCCGCTTGTTCCAAGGCCTTTGCTCCGCACCGCAGCTGGACGGGCTGAGCTGAGTCCAGTACAACCAAAAAAACCCAAACTCACCGCCATGGAGTCTGTGTCAACTCACAGTGACCGTGCAGGGCAGGATAGGAGCCCTTCCCCCTCCACGCCCCCCTCCCCTGTGAGTTTCTGAAACTGTCACTCTGAACCTCCAACCCAGTGGGCCGCAGTCCCGCGCACCACCGCTATGCCACCGGGGCTCAGCGAGACTGTCACTCTGGACAGGAGTAGGGAGCTAAGTCTTTCTCCCTCAGAGCGGCTGGTGGTTTTGAACTTCTGGCTTGCAAAATTATTTTCACCACCCTGAGACTTCCAGCTGTTTCTTCTAGAGCTGGGATCAAAGCAGCCATGCCCTGGGGTGGGACAAACTTCCTTTGTGGGATGCTGGAGTTGAATCTCGGGGGCGGGGGGGGGGTAGTGGAGGGGGGAAGTGCATTCTTGGGAAGTCCTTCTCCAACACTAGAGGCTCCTCTCTCGAGAAGGGGGCCACCTGGGTGACCCCTCTCCCCGTCCTCTGCTCCTAAAGAGAGGGGAGTGTGCTTCAT
>PVJH01014071.1:11666-39704 GCA_004026705.1 Nesogale talazaci
CCTCTCCGGCACAGGACACCTTGAGAATATGCCCACCCCCTCCCCCTGTTGCGATCTGATCCTATAAATAGCCCCCCCCCCCCAATGAAAGCCCGTCGGCATGGTGACAATTTGTCTTGTGTTCTGTCTCGACTCTGAAATCTCCATCGTCATCGTCGCTAGTTTGGGAAGCCGTCCAGGTGCCTCCTGCTCTAGGGAACGTGGCAGATGGCTCAGTGGGAGTTGCGGCAGGGGCTCTGAGCCACAGTGCTTGTCCTCACCCAGGTCCCCGGAGCCAGTCTGGCCCCAAACAGATGGCACAGTAATTTGGGGTGATGGAGCTTCAGAGGGCAATAGTGTGTCTGCCCTAAGTCATGGTGGCTGCAGTCTGTTCGCATTCACCGGAGAGCCGGACCCCGGGAAAGGAGGACCAGGAAAGGGAATGACCCCCATGGGCAAAGGCTGTGGCCTGTCTGAAGAATGCAAATGTGTGTCTGGAAGCAGCTCAGCTGGAATGCCCCATAGCGGTGAGGATGGCAGGCTGCACCCACCGAAAGAGGGGAACGTGCTCGCCTGACACTCCAGAAGACCCCAGCTGAGAAAACTGGGGGGGAGCGGTGTACATTCCATTCTGCCCTGCTTGGGATTAAAGGTGATTAACAGTCCCTCACCACCGCAGGTTGACTTCTTGCATGTCAGTGAGAACGTGCAGGTGTGTCCTGTGGCACCAACATTCCGCTCAGCGTGCCGGACGCGACCGATCCCCTGGCCCACGGGCACCGCATCTCACTTGCCTGTGTGTCTGTGGTCGTGTCCACCTGTGGGCTGCGGCAAGCGGGGCTGGGGTGACCGCTATTGCCCCGAGTCTGTTCACCTTGCTGCTCTCTGGTCCAGCCACATGAGGAGTCCGGTTAGGAACCAGGAGACTCGCATCTGTCTGACTGGCACCGGGACGATGGGAGGAGGGAGTTGGGCAGCAGTTCTGAATCTTAACCTGGATTCCAGAAGCCCTCCGAATCCAGTGCTGAGAGCGCACAGGTGGACGACTGTCCTCTTTCGCGGAGGGTAATGAGCTCCTCTGGACCTCAGTTTCCCCGCCTGGACCAGGGTGATCTTCAGAGTCCTGGATCTCAGCGGTCTCTGTCACAGTGTGACTTGGGGGCATTGCTGGGAATGCGGGGCACGGCTGCCTGGTGCCCCATTTCTTTCCCTCTCCGCCCCCAGCCAAATGGTCCAGGGCCATCGTTGGTGAGGAGACTGGGGCAGTGGAGGAAGAACACACACGGAGAAACAGCAGGGATGAGGCTGTTGCAAATGGGGCTGGACAGTTAAACACCCAGGGAGGTGTGCTGTCTTGTCCCCCGGCTCAGGTCAGGGATCAGAGATTAGAGAGCAGATCAGGGATGAAAGTTTTGTTCTCAGGGCGAGAGAGGAAACTGTTCCCAACAGATTCTCAAATCGGCGAATTGTGTCCCAGTCCCTAACTGTCCACCAGAGCAGTCTTCTGTGCGGAGTTTGGCCAGAGAGCCCTGACCCCAGCCCCACGGCCATCTGCTGGGCCCTTGGGGAAAGCCAGGCTCAGAGAGTGAAAGGTCTTGTGCCTTTTGGTTGCTGAGGTCGGAGCCTGCCTGCTCAGAACTGCCCAGGCTCAGACCTTTCTCCAGCAGAGCAGAGTCTGCCCCTTCATGTAGGGTCCGTGGGTGGTTGAAGCAAGCGCTCAGAGAGCAGAGGCCTGATCTGGGAGATCTCCTGTGCCTGCTCTCCCCGCCAGCCGTGCCTCGGCCAGCGCCCACGGTACTCGGAGCCCAGGAGCAGGTGAGGAAGCCACCACGTATCTGAAACCCACAGGAGTAGCAGCTGTTTTCTGAACCGCCTGGTGACTGTGGGCGGAGGAAGAGCAGGTGCTGGCCGCAGCCCCCAACTAACCTTCTCCGAAGCTTCCTTTCACCCACATGACTGGGCCGTCTTGAGAAGTCATTTCCTAACCAGCAACTCATTGCCGCCGAGTGATGCAAACATGGGGTGCAACGCATGGCTTCCAGGGGCTGGTTTTCAAGAGGGAGATCACCCCGTTTTTCCTACATAGCACATCTGGGTGACCTTGACCCCCCCCCACCCTGTTAATTAGGGACTGAGCATGCTAATGGTTTGCAGTTGCCAGAACTCGGGTCGGGGTCCTCAGGATTCCGGGAAATTGTTCCCTTACTCAAGCCTGAGGAGGGGACATGTTCATGGATTTACTCCAGAGAGGCCTGGTCATCGTAGCAAACCGCCCTTTCTCCACCTCGGCCATAAAGCTGCCCAGTGGTGGTCCCCATGGTAACTGCCGTGCTGCAGGCCCGTCGTGGGCAGGACCCTGCTGAAAGGCAGCTGTGCCTTTAGAGTGAAGAAGGAGCCTGATTGCTTCCTGCAGGTGGCCCACAGATTGGTGGTGTCCCTCACACACACACACACACACACACACACACACACACACACACACGGGGAAGAATGGCCCATGCCTGGTCCTTCAGCAGGGACCCTCTTTGCCTGACTTCTGGTCACTCTAGCTTTTCATTCTCTGATCCCTGAATGCCGGGCCTGTCAAGCTTGGGGATCGAGTGCCCCCTTCAGGAAGAGGGAAGAAGTGCTGGGAGCTGCCACCGTTAGCAATTCAAGACCACCCAGATGTGGCTCGGAGGAAAGGCAGGGTGATCTTCTGGAAAACCAGCCCCTGGAGTCCGTTGTAGCTCAGCTCTGTCCTGGCACCTGGGGGGCTGCCCTGAGTCGGTGTCAACTGGACGGCAAGGACCTCCTGGTGAGGAAGCGATTTTCTCAAATTGGCGAAACGGTCCCTCATTGTCCCCAGCTCTTCTGGGTGAAAGGAGGCTTCAGAGAAGGCTAGCTCAGGGGGGTCAGAGAAGGGCTGCCCCAAAACCAGGCCTGTTCTCAGGCCACATGTGCCCACTGGAGGCTGCAGGCCAGCACCCAGCTCTCCCTCTGCCCAGAGCCACCCAGTCAGTTCAGAAAACCACTAGTCTGGTGGGTTTCTTTCTGGGAGTAGACAGTCGCCTCTTTTTCCTGAGGAACGGCTGGTGGTCTTGAACTACTGACTCTGGTGGGCAGCCCAACATGGAACTTACCCCACCACCAGGACTCCTGATGGCCCATCCCTGCCTCCTCTCCACCCACCCTCCCGCTCAATCCCTGCTGGGGCCACCATCGATCCCTGCTGGTGAGGGCGCATATGGAGAAAATGCCCCAGCTCAAGAGGGCCCCCAGAGTCCCCGGAGTGCACTAACAGTGTGTGCTGTGACCTTCATGCCTGGGCTCTGGAATCCATCACACTGACCGAGCAGAATCACAGACAGTGGTCACGATTGGGGGAGGGGGTGTTGTGGGGGTTACAGGTGACAGCTCAGGCAGAAACATGCAGGTCATGTAGGCAGAACATGTCACAGAGTTCTTTCAAATCTGAGTCCATGCACAAGGGGGTGCCGCTCCCCCACTGTATGCCTCAACCTGAAGGCACTCAGCCACAGCACCACAGGCCACTAAGCCCAAATCCCCCAATTAAGTGCCCGGGGGGGGCGCTTCACACACCCCCTCCCCCCAAGATCCTTAAACCTATGTCATCACTGTAAAATCCAAACCACACAAACTCACTGCCTTCGAGTTGCCACCCTACAAGAGGGGGTAGACTGTAATCTCTGGGACGGTAATTCTTGATGGCAGTAGGAAGCCTCGTCTTTCTCCCGAGGAGCGGTTGGTGGTTTCAACCCGTTCACCTGGCCGTTGGCAGCCCAAGGGGTAGCCACGACGCCACCAGGGGCAAAAGCTGCAACCCACGGCAGCCCACAGCTGCCAGAGGGCAACCTGAGATCCGTGGCGTGTGCACGTGTCCCCAGGGCGGCTGGGGCAGGCAGCCCTGGAGGACAGGCCAGGCACCTGGTGGAGAAAGCAGCCGTGGTGCCCGATGCGAGCACTAGGTGGCGCCGTGGTGTGGCACCAGGGCCCCGAGGGCGGCACAGGACAAACCCGGGTGGTTGGCTCCTGCGAGGTTGCTTGATGGCTGCTGTGGGGCGCGGAGGAGGCACCAGGTCTCCGCGGGCCCCTCGCGGACCTTTGCAGGTCTCCCTCCCACTGACCCGGGGGGTGGGGGCCGGGCTCGAACCGCCCACCCTTTGGTTGGCAGCCGGGTGCTCCGCCGCTGCGCCCCCGGGGCGCCTTTCTGTTCGCGTCGCAGCGCAGGCAGGCGCAGGGTTTCTTCAAGTCCACCGAGCCGGCTCGGCGCGGGGCTTGTGGGTAAGACGACACCCGCTGCGTCTCGGATTAAGGCCTGCTAGGGAGCGGTTCGAAGCCAGCCGCCACCCCTCGGGAGAAAGGCGGGGCTTTCCAGTCCAGTGAAACCCACCACCCAGAAGGATGGGCCCCGTCCTGCAGGGGCCGGTGCGTCAGAAGCGGATTGGTGAGCCTGGGCTTGTTGAGAGCGGACTCAGGCTTCTGGACATGGGTGGGAAGGTGCCATTACCTAGTCATTCCATTTTCTCGTAAACTTTTTGAAGCCCCTTCCTGTATTTAATATTTCTCTTTAAACTCTGGATAGATAGATAGATAGATAGATAGACAGACAGACAGACAGATAGATAGCCCCACCACCACCACTCAGAATCTAGGGGACCCCGGAGTGTGCACGTACCTGCATGTCTGTGTGTTTCTGGGTACATCTGATGCCCAAGGAGGTTCCTGCTGGAAAATGAGAGTCAGGTCATCGGGGAGGAAGCCTGCCCGGGCCACTGACGTCTGTGGGCCCTCACACCACCTACTTCAATGCCCCAGACCCCTGGCAATACGGTGCCCATCTCAGGGGCCAGCCGCCTGCTCTGCCCCAAGTGCCCGGGTGAGGAGCTGGAAATTCTCAGATCCCACTGCCCTTCATCAAGCCATGCTCAAATGAGCACAGAGGTCTGGGGTGCGGGGCAAGTGGCCTCCACTCAGTGCCCTACAGCTGCTGTACCCCCAGAGGCCAAGGCAGAACTGGGCAGCTGCCCCCCCTGCTGGCCCCTTGTCAGCCTCAGAACTGCCAAGTCGCTTTAGAGAAGATGATGACTCACCATATCTTTAATTGTCAGCTCAGACTCTCCCGTGTTATTACATCACACACACACACACACACACACACACACATACACGCATACACACACACACACATACACACACACATACATAAACACACATACACACACACACACTTCGAGAGCTTCTTAGAGTATCCTGAACTTCCTTCATAAAACTCAGTGCCATGGAAGTCAGTGGATGGGTCTGAGGCCCCAGCTCCAATTCCAACTACATGGACAGCCACGCCTCCCACTCCCACCTCCCACCTCCCTCCGGGGGAGTTTGCTTCACAGGACAGTGCTGAAGCTGCAGCTCATGGAGAGGGGCCTCTCTGACACATGGGAGTAGATGAAGGGGGAGGAAGGGAGAGTGGGGCACATCCTGGACCACCGAGTCTTGAGGACGCTATCCCCACTCCGAACAGCCAATGCACAGAGAGGACCATATGGCCAGCCCCAGTATGAAACACGGCATCCCTCTCACGGCCCTCCAGGGACAACACTGGAGATGCAGGGTCTGGATTGCACCTGCTCTGACCCCACCACACAAGACAAAACTCTAAGGGCGTGCAGGGGGAGCAGAGCATGGAGTTCCCGAGAGAGAGCCAAGGATAGATTTTGGGGCCAGGGTGTGGCACCCCCTCAGACTCAACCAGAGGATACTTCTAGAGGTCAACAAGCAGACCTTGAACGATTAACAGACTTTTCTTTTTTTAATTTTTTAAAATTATTTATATATTCTTTTCTGGACATTGTTTTTGTTGTTATTGTCATGCTCTTGCAGTCTTTTGTCGTTTCCTCTTGCGATGTCTTGTTTTTTGTACATATTATCTCTGCAAGTCTATCTAGATAAGATAGGCTGGATGAACAGTCTGGAGGAGAAAACAATGGAACTGATGGTTCTGGGGGAACATGGGAGAGGAGGAGGTGGGAGAAAGGAGGTGGTGTTGATCAACTCAGGGACAAGGGAACAGCAAGTGATTCAAAATCAGTGATAAGGTGGGTGTGAGAGGCCTGGCATGGATTGATCAAGAATATGTAACCAAGAGAAATTACTGAAGCCCAAATGAAGGCTGAGTATGTTAATAAGACAAGAGGAAAGTAAAAGGAAATAGAGGAAAGAAATAGGAGGCAAAGAGCATTTATAGAGGTCTAAATACAGGGATGTATAAGTGAATATAAATATGATGATAGGGAAATAGATCTATGTGTATATACTTATAGGGTCAGTATTAAGACAGCAGATGGACATTGGACCTTCACTCAAGTACTTCCTCAATACAAGAACACTTTTTTCTATTAAATTGGCAGTCTATAATGCTCACCTTCCCAACACGATCACTGAAGACAAATGTGTGCATAAGTAAAGTGGCAAAGAAAGCTGATGGTGCCCGGCTATCAAAAGATGTAGCATCTGGGGGCTGAGCATCAGTAGTGGTTGTGCACAGGACTGCGACCCACTGGACTGGCAGGTCAAATCCAGCAGCAGCTCTCCAGGAGCAAGGTTGGACCTCCTACTCCCACCAGAGGGCAGTGATGCCCCACTCAAAAAAAAAAGATATAGCGTGTGGGATCTTAAAGGTTTGAGAGTAAACAAGTGGCCATCTAGCACAGAAGCAACAAAGCCCACACAAAAGAAGCACAGGAACCTGTGTGGCCACAAAGTGTCAAAGGGATTGGGTGTCAGGCATCAAAGAACCAAAAATTGTATCATTATAAATGAGGAGAGGTACAGATGGAGACCCAAAGCCCACCTGTAGATGAAACGACGACATCCCCTTACAGAGGGTCATGGGGAGGAGACGAGCCAGTCAGGGTACAGTGTAGCAACGATGAAACATACAACTGCTTTCTTCGAGTTCTTCAATGCTACCTCTCCCCCACTATCAGGATTCCCAATTCTACCTTACAAATCCGGTTAGACCAGAGGATGTGCATTGGTACAGATCTGCAGTGAGCGGTCCGGACACCTGTGCCAGGGCTGTCCTGGGCTATCCTCTGACCACAGGCCTCTCTCCCGCAGTCCTCTACCTGGAAGGCTCTGTCCTGGTGTTTGAAGATGTCTTCAGACTGATCGCCTTCTACTGTGTCAGCAGGTGAGTGAACCCCGGCCCCCTCGCTGAGGATCACGGAACAGGAGGACTCTGGTGCCAGAAGACACACCCCTGCCCGCCCCCACCCCAAACTTAGAGGGTGACTAGGGAAACCCCTCAAGGGCAGCCTAAGGGGCAGAGACCGTTGTGCTGGCAACAACGAGGCGCACTGTGGACACAATTGCCACCCAGTGGGGGAGTAACCCCCCCCCCAGTTGTTGCCCCCTCCCCCCCAGCTCCAACTTCCTTTGTGAACCTCATCGTGGGCAGCTGGATCCTATGTGCACCTGGCCCAGGCCTGGCAGCAGGACGGGGCAAGACCCTGTTGGGGCAGCGGGAGGGGTGGGGGGAGGCAGGAGACTGTACCCCACCCCCCACTCTGACCCCGTGGGTGGGAACTTGAAGCCTGAGCAGCTGCTGGGTGGTGTGGGTGCCCAGGAACCACCCGTAGTCCTGCTCTATCGATTCGGAACTGGTTTCAGGACAACAGGAACCTCAACCCACCAGTGACGTCACTAGCCCTGGTCTTGAACAACAGCATCTTGCCAGGGGCTGGCTGCAGGCTGGGCAGGAGGCCTCCGCGGGGTCCAGGGCATCTGGCCCACCTCCCCCTGCTCCTGTGCCTGGACACAGGAGCGGTGATGGGGATCAGGACAGGTGCAGGAGCACGGGGCCCTGCCCTGGCCTGGGGGCATCCACACACCCCCCTCATGCTTTTAGGCCTTTGGAACCATTCCGCCAGGTAAGCAGGCCCTCCTTCACTGCCTGGTTTGATAGAGGAGTAAATTCAAGACCGAGATAAGTCGCTTGTTCAGGTCTCTGGTGTGGTGGGTCAATGGCAGAGGCGAGATTCGAACTAGACGCAGCTGCTACCTCCCCGCACCCCTTGAGGATCAGTCCCTCTCCCCGGATCCACTCACCCCAGCAAGCCAATGGCTGTCCAGTCAATTCAGAGTCATAGCGACCTTCGGGGACAGAGCAGACCAGCCCCCCAGGGCTCCCACGGCTGTCCAGCTTAATGGCTGCAGCCTGTCTGCCCCCTTCCTCCTGCTGGGTGGCAGACAAAGAACTGATGGTCTTCTCCATGATGGGCTTTCCCAGTGCCATGTGGGTTACCTATAGTGTCACCTGCCCGTGGGCAAATGGCCGGGAGCCCAGGCTCCGTGTGCCTCGAAGTTCGCTAAGCTCTCAGGAGGTAGACTCCAGCCTTCTCCAAGAGCACCTCCCCATGCTCAAAGGCAGGGTTCTTACCTTCCCAGGAGGCCTACAGACCGTTGGCGCCTGCGCCCGGTGTGTGAGCGAATGAGCACATCACTGCAGACCTTGGAAGAAGAGGTGACTCCCCCTCTCTGGGCCTCAACGTCCTCACCTGTAAAATGGGGCAATGCAACCCAGCGTGTCGCTGCTGCACAGCCTGGGTCACTGCCTGGCACCCAGTGGGTAGCCCTGGTTCTATTCACAGCCCGCGCACACTCAGGCACCGCCGAGCTGCAGCCACCCAGACCCCTGCTGCCTGCTCCTGCACAGTCCAGAGCAGCGAGGGACCGGGGGGAGGGGGGGGGCCGGGCCAGGCCTGACCCCTGCCTTGTGGCAATCGGCCTTGGACTGGGGAGGTTCTGTGTTCTCCCACCCCTCTGTGCAGACCCAGGAGATCGGGGGTGGCTGCCTGGCATGGCCTTATAGCCCATCCTGTAGCAGGGCTGCCTCGGATGGCACAGTCAGGTAAAGCAGCGGGCTCCAAGCCACAGGGTGGGTGGTTCAGAGCCACTGGCTGCCCTGGGGGAGAAAAGTGAGGCTCTCTGGCCCCTGGTGGCGTAGTGGTTTATGCACTGGGTGGCTAACCTCAAGGTTGGCAGATCAAGCCACCAGGCGCTCCATGAGAGAAAACCAGGGCTTTCTGCCCCAGTAAAGAGCTACATGGCCCAGAGGGCCCAGGGCCCAGAGGCCCTCAGGGATGCTCTCCCCTGCCCTCAAGGTCACCAGAAGTCTAGTCAGCCTGGGATGAATCAGAATGAATGCGGGTGTGAGGTGGCTTATGTCCTGAGCTGCGCCCCAGCATGTGGACAGGTCAAGCCCAGCGGCTGCTCCAGGCGGGGAAGATGAGGCTGTCTGCAGACTCGGGAAGCATGGGGTGAGGTGGGGGGTGTCCTCCGCCCTCGAGGGTCACTCTGAGTGAGAGCTGACTCACCCGCGGTGGCGGGTTTGTGAGTTCGAATCCACTGGTTGGCAGTGTTAGTCCGGGTAGACTAGAGAAACAAACTCATAAACACACATATGGATATAAGGGAAGGGTTTGTATACAAAAGGAAGGGAACACTGAGAAAGCATCCCAACCCAGTCTAGTTCAAAGTTATAAGTCCGACATTAGCCCATATGTCCGATATCAGTCTACAAAGTCTCCTTCTGACTCACGAAGTCACAGGTCAGTGGGTGCAGAGTCCCTGCGCTGCCGGGGCTCTCCCCATGGCTCCTCGCTTCCAGGGCTCAGGGTCCATCAACAGCATCCAGTGGTGGTAGAAGCAACTCAGTGCTGGCAGGGGTCTCCACATGGCTTCTCCAGCTTCAGAGGTCTGGTTCCATCAGGGTAAGGCCATGTGGCTTCTCCTCCAGCTTCTTCAGCTTCTCAGACACTGCCATCTTGTCCGTAATTCATCGTCTCTGAGACTAACTCCCAACAACTGGGGAGATAGCTTCTCATCTCCACAAGGGAAATACCGCAAGATTTCCCAGAAGTCTCAGGAGAAAGCCATGTCCACACGGAGGCCTCATTGCCTACTCAATGGCGATCTCCAGATTGACAGGCTAGACTCCACCCCTACATCTTAATCATAAAATTGACATATCGAATACATGACCACCACAGTTTTCTTGCTATTAGAGAGAGGGGCCTCCCAGCGGAATCCCCTCCCATCCCCCAGGGTCCAGCCCTGCTTAGCTCCCGAGAGTAGACGGGGTTGTCGACACCAGGTGAAACCGAGGCAGTCTCTGGCCACACAGTCAAATCCTGAGCGGGTTGGAGTCCCAGGGTGGGTGGATCTGCGCCTGCCCGCTCCAGCCCTCTGACCCCGTGGGGGGCGAATCAAAGCCCTCTTTGTGGATGAGGCAGCTTTGAGCAGGGACAGACTTCTAGCCAAAGAAACATCAGGGAAGCAACACTCTAAGGGCAGCCTCAGACTGGTCTCCCAGGGAGTCTGGATACCTTTGGGGAAAGCACCCTGCTGGGGGGGGGAGGGGGAGGGGGGCTTGAATGCAAGGAGTCTCTGGGACTTCCTCCTCCTGAGGCCAGGTCGCCCTTCAGCAGAACAGGGCTGCGTGGGGAGGTAGACAGGAGGGAAGGGAGGGAGGGCTGGGGAGCCCTGCGGACCGTGGACGGGGAGCCTCCCTGGGCCAAGGCTCCAGGAGATGGGGTGGCCACTGTACCGGGGGGGTGAAGATGTCTACGTTTCTAACGTGAGTGCCAGCTGCGTGAGAATCCAATAACCAGAATGAGGAAGGAAGGGGAGGAACCCTCCCCCCTCGCCCCCCTCCACAGGGCCACACTGTCACCCACATACCTCGGGGCGGGGCTGCGTGCAGGGCTGCTCAGAAGGTCCTTCTGGCCTTTGAAACCCTAGCAAACACCCGGTCTTCGAGGCAATTGTGACTCCCAGGGACCAACTGTGTGTTGGGGAGAACCGTGCGGAGGGGGCGGGGGGGCGGTGCTTTCTTTGTTTTTTTTTGAGATAGACAGCCTGGCCGTGCTTCCGAGGCACCTCTGGGTCAACTTGAATAGCCAAACTTTCCGTTAGCTTCTGAACATGTTCACTGTGGCCCAGAGGAGGCAGCGTTTCCCACTGCCCTGGGTACTGCCCTGGTCTCAGCTGCCAAACGCCATCCCATCTCTGTGGGCTGGGGACAGAGCCCACTGCCCAGAGACCCCCCGAGAGACGGCCCACCCCACAATGTCCTGAGGGAGGGAGGCACTAGATGCCGCTCCCATTTCTGTCCCGTGGCACCCCTGCCCCCGACTTCCGTACTTGAGAAATGACCCGGTCTTTTCTGGGGCAGCACTCCAGGTCCTGGTGCCCCCTGCTCCGCGTACCCAACCACACTTTCCACTGCCCACCCATGGGGCAGTCCGTGCCTTGCGCTCTCTCTCCTTACTCAAACAACAGTCGAAAACCTAACCTCGGGAACAAATTGGCTTGTGATCCCGGCAAAGTTCTTGCCCTAAATGGACCCAGGGCTTGCATGAGTCTGGCTTTTAAAATATTCTGCTGGGTGGTCTTGACAGAACTCCTTTGCCTCTGTGGGGGGCCTCGGGGTCATGAGCTGAGCCCGGAGGCACCCAGACCTGCCCAGGGCCAGGCAGAGTCTGTTGCAGGAACTTGACTGAGCCCAAGGTGGGGGGAGGCTGAAGTCCCGCCACGTCGTGGAGAAAGATGTGGCCATCTGCTTCTGTACAGAGTGACGGCCAGGAAGCCCAGTGAAAGCAGTCCTGCTCACTGAGGTCACTGACAGCCTCCTCTCTGCCCCATCAGCCACTGGGTGTCTGCACCCCGTTTTGCAGTGGGACTCCTGGGGCTGGCATAAGCCTCTGCCCAGGGACTCCCCCGGCCTCACCTGTGTGGAGACCCCAGGGTCACAGAGCTGCAGGGAGGCTCCTCAGAGGACTCTGCGGGTTAGGGGCTAGGACCTAGAGGACTGGACACCATGCCCTCTCCTCAGGCATGATCTCCAATGCCTCCTGTCTCCACAGAGACTTACTGCCCTTCACGCTGAGGCTCCCCCAAGCCATCATGGAGGCTCAAAGCTTCACAGACCTGGAGACCATCTCCAACCTGGGCCTGGGTAAGTCCTCTCGGGGACCGAGGGGGTCGGGATGGGGGAGGCCCCTCAGATTGAGACCAGGCAGAACCCTGAGTCTAGGCTCCCACATGAGCCACTGCCCAGGGAGATGTTCCCGTGGGTGCCTCTCACAGGTGCCAGCTAGGCAACCCTGTGTAGTCTGAGGTCAGGGGCAACGCAGAAGTCGCACGGCTGTGGTGGGGGGAGGGGGGCTGACTCTGAGTCTGACACCCAGGCTGCTTTTCAAGGTGGCGTGTGTCGGTTGGTATCCCTGTCTCCTCTCACCACTGCCACAGACACCAAGAGTGGGTGGCACGGAGTGGGACCTCCTAGACAGGCGCTTCTGTTCATGCAGATCAGGAGCCTCCAGAAGACACTTCCTGGGTGTGTCCAGGTCTGTTCCGCTCAGTGTGAGTCAGAAGTGATGAGGGTTAGGACCCATTTGGCCTGCTGGGACCACGGGAACACACACACGGAACCAGGGGCCAAAACTTAAGTTCACATTGGGCAGGGGGGTGGGGCACCATTCAATCCACAATCCACAGTAGTTGGGGGCACAGTAGCCACTACAATCTCACCCTCCTCCTGCCTTTGTCATGAGACAAAGTCATGAACTGGCTATGCCCCCTGTTTTTGCCTGCCCCTGCCTACCCAACCTTTCTCATCCCCCCCCCCACCCCCATGGCTCCCTTTATCTTTGAAGAGCAAAGGTCTTCAGGAAAGAGGAGGAGACTGGAGGAAGGGCTTGGGTGGGAGGAGGGGGGTGGGCAGGGTGTTTCTCCCCGTCACATCTGTGGAAGTGTGAACCCTGGCATGGGGCTGTAGGGCCCTTGTTCCGCATGGCTCACTCAAAGCCAACCTGTGACTGGAATGCCCTCGAGTTGGCCCAGCTCACCAGCTCTGTGGTAGGGTCCCAACTCATATGGCCCTATGGGTGACCCGTTCACCACCTCTGTAACTGCTGGGACCCCTCACATTGGCCTCTGTGATGCCCAGCTTATCACTTCTGTCGTGGGCACCCGCTCATGCAACCCTGTGAACAGTCAGAAGGCAGTCAGCCAGCTTGTGTCAGGAGCAAGAAGAGAAGAAGCTGGTTCCCAGGTCACACGCATGAATAGAGCAGTCGATCGGCAAGTCTTTCTTAAGCACAGCCGGCAAGAACTGCCTGAATCGAAAATGCGACTACCCGCCTTGTGTCTGAGACCACAGACCCTGGCTCTCAGGCCAGGGCACCATCCACCACCCAGTGCAACAGAGGACACCGGGCAGCCTGTGATCAAGGGGGCAAGGCAGAGGAGGAGGCGTGCAGACCCTTGGATGATGTTGCTGTTGTTTTCCGTCAAGTCAGTTCTGGCTCACACCCACCCTGTGCACACCAGAATGAAAGACTCCCCAGTCCTGCAGCATCCTCACAATGCTCCTGTGCGTGAACCCCTTGTTTCAGCCATGGTGTCCATCCATCTCCTTGAGGGCCTCCCTCTTTCTCATTGTCCCTCCACCTTACCAAGCATGACATCCTTCATTAGGAACAGGCCTGTCCTCCTGATACTATGTCCCAAGTCGGTGAGATGAAGTCTTACCCTCCTTGTCTCCAAGGAGTACTCAGGCTGTACTTGTCCCCAGGCAGATTCGTTTGCCCCTTGGGCAGTCAGCGGCAATTTCAATCGTCTTCACTTCAATAGTCTTCATCTCAGTTCAAATGTCTCGATTCTTCTTCAGTCTTCCTTAATCTGTGTCCAACTTTCACATGCTTAGGAGCCCATTGAAAAGACCATGGTTTGGGTCAGGGGCACTGTAGTCCTCTAAGGAACACCCCCTGCTTTTCAACACCCCAAAGAGGTCGCGTGCAGAAGATTTTCCTAATTCGACGTGTCGCTTGATCTAGACTGTCACTTCCATGAGCATCGATTGTGAATCCAAGCAAGTCGAAGTCCCGGGCACCATCTTTTCTCCATTGATCAAGATGTTCCCTCTTTGTCCCGTGGTGAAGACTGGTTTTCTGTATAACACTGACTTGTAATTCACATGGAAGACTTCCATCCTTCATCAGCAAGTGCTTCAAGTTCGCCTCACTTTCCGAAAGCAAAGTTGGACCACTCGCCTATCTCAAGTTGTTAATAAGCCTTCTTGCAATCCTTCATCACACGATCCAGCTTCTCTGATGATTTGCTCAGCGTGCACATTAAATAGGTATGGTGAGAGGATGCAACACTGACACACGCCCTTCCTGATTTGAAGCCGTGAGGCTCCCCTGTTCTGTTCACACCAGTGCCTCTTCAGCCTTGCGCAGATGCCACATAGGCACAGTGAAGTGTTCTGAGGTTCCCGTTCTTCTCAAGGCCATCCGCATATTGTTAGGATCCACCCAGTCGAATGCCTTGCCTGGTCCATGCAGCACAAGTCGACATCTTTCCGGCAGTCTCTGCTTTGAGCCAAGACCCGCCGGACATCAGCAGGGAGATCCCTTGTTTCACATCCTCCTGGCAGTTCCCAGTCAACCCTTGTTGGATGATCTTCAACAAAAGTTGACTGGCATCTGATAGCAATGATGTCATTCTGTTGGGTCACCTTTCTCTGGAATGAGTACCAGTATGGATCTCTTCCGGTCAGTTGGCCAAACGGCTATCTTCCAAATTTGCTGGCAGTGACAAGACGGGCGAATGCCTCCAGTGCTTCATCAGGGTGTGGAACTATTTCCATTGGCATCCATCAATTCCTGGAACCTTGGTTTGGGCTAATGCTTTCAGTGCCGCTTGAATTTCCTTCAGTGACATTAATTCTTGCTCATATCTCCCTCCTGAAATGGTGGACTGTCCACTAGTTCTAGTTCTTTTGGATACAGTGACTGCATGTTTTCTTTCCATCTCTTCTTGGGAGTGTTTTTTGCATCCTTCAATATTTTGCCCATAGAATCTTTCAGTACTTCAACTCAAGGCTTGAGGGTTGGTTTGTTTTCTTTTTTGCGTCTTTCCGTTTCAGATGTGCTGAGTGTGCCCTTCTGTCTAACTCTGGGTCTTTGCACACTTCATTATAATATTTGGCTCTGCTTCTCCAGCTTCCCTTAGAAATTACCTGTTCAGCCCTTTGACTTCACCATTGCTTCCATTTGCTTTAGCAACACTATGATGAAGAGGGACTTTCAGAGTCTCTTCTGACATTTACTTTGATCTTTTTTCTCTTTCCTGTCTCTTTTTAATGATCTTTTGCTTTCTTCCTGGATGCTGTTCTTAGTGTCCTTCCATGCTCATCAGGCCTTCTGTCATTGGTGTTCAATTGGTTAAATCTATTCTTGAGATGTTCCAGAAATTCAGGTGAGATTGAGTCAAGGTTATGTTTTGGACCCTGTGAGCTTACTTTAATTTTCTTCAGCTTCAACCTCGCTTAAGTATATATAAGCAAAGGATGGCCTCTCCCACAGTTGGCCCCTGGCCCCTGGCCTGGTTCTAGCTACTGAGACTGGACTTCTCCAGCATCTCGTCCCACATTTGTAGTCAATTTGATTCCTGTGTATGCCATCCGGAGAAGTCCATGTGTCTAGTTGTCTTCTGTGTTGGGGGTGGGAGGGGGGAGAGAAGGTGTCTGTTTTGTTATTAATGCTGTATGACCTGATTAACTAAAACTCCCTGCCATTGAGTCACTCCCTCTAGGACAGAGTTGAGCAGCTGCTTTGGATTTCTGAGCTGTGGAGACCATACATCTTTAGGGGGAATAGACAGTCTGTTCATTGTTCCCTCCAGCAACTGGTGCATCGGAACGGCTTCCCCGGCCATTAGCAGATCAATGTGTAGCCCACTAATAGATCAGTTCAGAGCCCACCACGACATCAAGAACACCTTAACCCGATCCAAAAAACTCTAGTGCACTACCATCAAGTCACTTCCCACTCATCAAGACCCTGGAGGAGACGGTAGACCCGCCCCCGTGGGTTTCGGAGCCTGCCACTCTACAGGAGTAAAAGGCCTCCTCTTTGTCCTGCAGAAAGACTGATGGTTTCAAACTGCTGACCCTGGGGTTAGCAGCCCGACCGGAACCATTATGCCACCGAGGCTCCTGGTACAGCAGTGGTTCTCAAGCTGTGGGTCGTGACCCCTTTGGGGGGGGGGGCGGCTAAACAACCCTTTCACAGGGGCTGCCTAATTCATAACAGTAACAAAATGGCAGTGTTGAAATAGTAACGAAAATAATTTTATGGTTGGGGCTGGGGGTCACCACCCCATGAGGAACTGTATGAAAGGGTTGTGGCTTCGCGAAGGTTGAGAACCCCTGTGCTAGGGGGATTGAATTCCACAATCACTGACATGGGGGACACCTTTTCTTCACCTCTGATGCAGGATCTTCTTCACTGCCGTCAAGTCAAAGCTGGCTCCTTAGCAACCCTTGGTTTCCGAGGCCCCATCGTGAGGTTCGATAATTATGCTAAAGAGAGCACGGAAAAGGGGCGGGAGTTGTATTAATAATTCTCCCGCCCAGTTTTCACCTCTTGAATAGAAAGGCACGCGACTTTAGCATCTGTGAGACCGAAAAAGGTATTTGTTCTGAACAGGGCGCTGAGCTTGCAAAATTCCATCATGCACCCTCCAGCTTCAGTAAGACCCTATTTCTATCAATAAGACCATATTTTCTTTTTTTTTTTAATTTTTTTTTTAGGCATCACTGCCCTGGTGGTGGGAGTAGGAGGCCCAGCCTTTGGTCCTGTGAACAGGAATTGAACCTCCATCCCAGTGGGCCGCAGTCCCGCGCACAACCACTACGCCGCTGGGGCTCAGCCCCAAGACCATATTTTCTAACAACTGTTCCTTGTGCTTTGTTTCCAACTTTTGCTTTCCAGTCACCAATAGTTACCACTACATCGTCATCGCCTGTTTGATCCACTTCCGACTGCAGTCGTTGGTGGAGTTCTTCAGTGATTTCCTCACTGGCTTTTGTGGGGTGTGCAGCCATCTGAAGGATATTTGTGTTGGCTGGATTTCCTTGCAGGTGGATCGATACAATCCTATCGCAGACAGCTCTGTCCTTCCACGCAGATCTGGGAATGTCCCTTTTGGCCATGAGCGCAACGCCACTCTTCTTGCTGATGTCATCCCCAGCGCAGTCAACCATGTGATTTTCTGGTTCAAGAGGGCCAATCCCCGTCCATTTCAGCTCACTGACGCCTAGGAGATCCATCTCCCTGCTTTCACTTCATGCTTTACAACCCCTAATTTTCCTAGATCCATCCTTGGGGCACTCTAAGTTCCAATGATGAGTAGATTCTACGGCTATCTTTGGGTGGTGTCCCATCAGCAAAGGGAGTCCCCGAAGGCTTTCCTATCACGGGCTTGACTCCCTTCTCATTTCCAGTGCATTCTGACCGGAGGGGCCCATCCTCCACTGCGGTCTCTGACAATGTTCCGTTTCCAGGCCTTTGGGCAGCGGTTCTCAACCTGTGGGTCTCGACCCCTTCAGGGGCTGAATAACTCTTTCACAGGGGTCCCCTAAGACCATCAGAAATCACACAGATATTTTACAAGATATAATTGCATATTGTTTTGTGATTAATCACTATGCTTTCTTTATGTGTATGGTCCAATTGTGACAATGACGATACATCCTGCCTATCATGATGGTTTACATGATGATTCGTAACAGTAGCAAGATGACAGTGATGAAGTAGCAACGCTAATAATGTCATGGTTGGGGGTCACCACACATGAGGAACTGTATGGTAGGGTCGCGGCATGAGGAAGGTGGAGAACCCCTGTCTGAGGGCTTCCGTTCCTGACGTGAAGTCCTTCGCAGCTACTTCCTCTGAAGTGGGCGGTCGGCCACTTTGTCCTCGTCTGCTTAGTCTGACAGACCGTGGGGCTTTCAACATTCTTCACCAACACCCGATTCAAAGGCATCCAGGAATCTCACACGGAAAAAGCAGGTAGAACACAGGAAGTTTCCAAGCAGTTTCACTGGAACTGTTCCTATGCCACGGAAGATGCCTGGTGAGGGGCTGTGAGCATGCAGGCTCAGTACTGAGTCACGTCTATGGGGAGATGCCCGTAGCCCTGCCAACCACAAAGATGGCATGTACCAGAGTTCCGCTTCTCCCCTGCCCTGGACATTCTGCAAAACGTCGCTTCCTGTTTTCAGTCCCTCCCCTGCCACGAAGGTTCCTACCAGGCCCCTGGACGCCCAGGGCCCAGCTTCCACACCCCTCCAAGTGGTACCCACTTTGAGGCCAGGGGTCTGGGAGGGAGCATCCCTCAGGCTAGGTTGAGGGGAGGGAAGCAGGCCCCGGGGACATCCCTTCTCTGAGAGCGTTAGCACACCTCTGGGGGCTTGGAGACAGGTTGGGGAACTGAACAGAGACAAAGACAAAGACTGGGGTGGAGGAGGGCACCGTGCTGGAAAGCTCAGTGGCATTGACGGGGAGGGGACATTAGAGATGTGTTTTGAAGGAGGAGGAAGACTGTCAGGCAGGGAAGGTGGTGAAGGCCTGCAGGGACAGTGACGAGGAAGAAGGTCCATGATGGGATGCAACTGTGGGCTCAATTGTAGGGACGGATGAGGCAGCACTGGTGTGTGTGTGTGTGTGTGTGTGTGTGTGTGTGTGTGTGTGTGTGTACTGTGGTACAAGGGTTGCCATAGGTCAGGGCCAACTCAATGGCAACTTACACCAACAACAGACCAGGCCTGCAGACCCTGCCCATCTTCCTTGACCCACAACACAGGCAGAGAGCAGACCCTGGAGCACCTATGTGGAATGACCTCCAGCTCTAGGGCGCTATCCAGGCCACGGCCTGTGGGAGCAGTCCCTGTGCATCTTCTCCAGCGACACCTGCTGGACCCCACCTCAGTCTCATGCCTGACCTCCCAGGCCTGGCCGGTCCTTCTCCAGGGACCGGACTCTCTTGACAGCATGTCCTCGGCATGCCTCATCCTTGCCTCTAGACAGATGACGTTGGCCTGGTCACAGTCTATGTGGCTTTTCCGGCTTCAGAGGTCTGGTTCTCCTTCATGATGTCTCACAGGGAGTTGGCCTGTGTCTTGTCAGCAGAGCGTCTCCAAGGGACTGAGTCATGAGTCTCTCACCTCCAAGGGGGAAATACGGCCAGATTCCCCAGAATTCTCAGGAGAAAGTCATGTCCACACAGGGGTCTCATTAGCTATCTCCAGATTGACAGACTAGACTCCACCCCTACACACCCAATCCTGAAATTGACACAAGAGCACATGACTGCCACAATCAGGGTAGGTCTAGGTGGCTTCTCCTTAGGGATGTCTCGCAGGCAGTCAGCCTTGTCTGTAGAGTCTGCAAGGGAGTGTACAGAAATCGAGAAAGTGTCTCCACCTCCAAAGAGGAAATAGCAGAGTTTTCCCTGAATCCTAAGGGATTCCCACACAGGGACCTCATTGGTTATAATTTGATTGACAGGCGAGACTCCACCCCCTTCACTCATAAGCCTCTCAAATTGACACCAGATTATGTACCTACCATGGCGGGCAGTGATGGCCATGATCTGAAACAAAACCAACCAACCAGTTGCCTTCAGAGGCAGGCCAACACCACCTGGTGGCCTGTGGGGGTCAGCGACAGACTTTGGGGGAGAGGAGGAAAAGGCTTTCTTTCAGAAGCACCTCTGGGCAGACTTGAACCTCCAGCCTTTGCCTTAGCAGCCAACCAAGTTCATGCTCCACACCCACCCAGGGATTTGGGGAACAGGAGTGGGTGGGTCCAAGCACATTCTGTCCGTCATCTGCCCCCGGATGAGGGTCTCTGGGAACATGGAGGGGAGGATGGGGGACTCAGCTCCCCTGTGGGGCTGCCACCCAGCTCACCTCTGAGTCTGCCGAGGGGCTGAGAGTCCGGTCTCAGAAAGCATCCAGGAATCTTGTTAAATGTGTGGGGCTGTGTGCTTCTGCTCAGTCCCCGGGGCCGCCATGTCTGTGTGTTCCAGGACCCTGGGGAGGGAACTTGGTGGGGGTGGGGGGCATGCCCAGGAAAGTCGGTGAATTGGAAAGACGACTGGAGACTCACTATGTGCCGGGGGGCCCTCCCAGTGGAGAGGGTCACCCCAAAGTGTGTTGTCTTGCTCATTCCTTGATTTCAGCAGGCCTTTCCACTGACCACCCCACCCGGGCTGCAAGACACAGGCTCTCTGTCGGCCCCATGGCAGCCCACCTGGAGGGAGGCACGCTTTTCTGTCCATCCTCACCGTCCCATTGGCCTGGGAGACCCCCACTCTCCAGGAGGGGTTGCCAGCAGAGGTCACGGCTCCACAACCCCCCCGCCCCCCAGCGAGCCAAGTAGACACTCAGACGGCCATTCCCATCATCTTGCCCACACACACCCCTTTCCACAGAAGGGCCTGCGTTCCAACGAACCTCCAGGGCCAGGGCGCAAGCCGGCCGGCCCACCACATGTGACGTCAGGAGAAACACTGTGATGGGAAGTGTGGCAAGTTCCTATGAAGGAAGCCCGCAGAGCCCAGGGCTGACCTCCGGGCCACGGTGCTGAAGCGCTCGGGTGCTAACGGCAAGGTTTGACCCACCTGCTGCTCGTCCTACATGGAAAGATGTGGCAGCCAGCTGCCGGAAAGGTCACAGCCTCTAACACCCTATGCGGGTGACTCTGCCCTGTCCTCCGGGGTCACCTTGGGCAGCAACAGACTCTACGGTGACCGGTTAGAGCCAGTTCCAGGCCAGCACCTTCACTCAGCAGCCTGGTGAGCCTGGACGAGCCCCTGAATCTCGCTGGGCCTCTTGGACATTGGGACCTGGACATTGGGGTCAGACCCTAGAGGCGGGTGGCCGGATACCATGGGTCAGTGGACAACAGTGACATTGAACTCTGCAAGGCATGGACGGAACCAGAGGACTCTATGTAGCCAAACTAGGCAGCCACGTAAGGATCACTATTTAATGACACCGTGATTGTAAGGAAAAAAAAAAGGAACAGTGGTTTTTAACCCCAAAAGATAAGGCTTGGAGGATGACGAGGAGGAGGAGGAGGCCAGGAGACGGGCGGGGGAAGGGGCAGAAGGAGGAAAGATGAGAGAGCCACATGTCTGAGGTCTGATGGGGTCTCACTAGTGATTTAGTTCACTGAGCCGGGCTGTGTAACTACATAAGAATATGCCTCTTAAAAAAAAAAAAAGTGGGCTGAGCCCCGGTGGCGTAGTGGTTGTGCGCGGGACTGCGGCCCACTGGGATGGAGGTTCAATTCCGGCTCCCAGGAGCAAAGGCTGGGCCTCCTACTCCCACCACCTGAGGGCAGTGATGCCTAATTAAAAAAAAAAAAGAATATGCCTCTTTGGGCTGAGCCCCGGTGGCGTAGTGGTTGTGTGCGGGACTACGGCCCACTGGGACGGAGGTTCAATTCCAGCAGTGGGGCTGGGCCCCCTACTCCCACCACCGGAGAGCAGTGATGCCCCTAAAAAAAAAAATTTTTTTAAAAAGGAATATGCCTCTTTGGAAGCTGAGAGAAGTAACACATGCACACATACCTCTGAACTTGGGGCTCACGGGGTCCAGAACCCTCCACATTCCTGAGCCCTCAGATCGAAATAATGGTGTGCACCACTGAAAAAAGGAGGGAAGGTAAACTTGAAGTGGAAAAGAAAGCTGGGAGATGGCAGGGAAGGGGGTCAACGGGGGTGGAGGGTGCAGTCAGAGAGAGCGTTCACAGGTAGCAGGTCCCTGGTGAGCAGGTCCCTGGTGTAGGACAGGCAGGCCATGCTCATTGGTTTGACTCACCACGCCGCGTGGCAGTTCTGGGAAGACGCTGATGGACGAGACCCTCCACAAAGCCCAGAAGAACTCGGGGAGTCGCTGGAGGCCCGGCACAGCCCCGACCCCCACCCCCACTCAGGGTTTTCAGACCTATCTGCTCAAGTCTCTGAGCACCTCTGAATGACCAGCTGGGGCAGGCCCTGGGTCCACGTTCATCTCTGGGGAGGGCTTGCTTGAAATCCAGTGTTGGGTCTCTGTGTCTTTGGGGGTGGGGACAGAAAGCTGCTAGCCAGTTCCCAGTGAGGGGCTCCCCAGAGGTCAAAGACTGCAAGCTAGTCAGCCTCTGGAAAGGAGTCCAGCCAGCCAGCCCCAGCACCCCGTCTAGTGCCACCCGCCCTACCGCCACAGTGGGGATGGCTCTAGTGGCCCTGGCTGCGGGCCAGGCCCTCAGGCTGCCTCAAAGAATCTGCCAGAACTGTGTTCATCCGCACAGGAGCCCCCGCTGTCTGCCCCAGCTCCCCCTGCCGCACATGCCTGGGCATACGGGCGGCCCGGTGCCGTCAGCCTGGGGGCTGACTGGCGTCAAAGTCACTGGGCAATGCACCTAGGACAAATGGCCAGACGTCCTGCTTTTTAACAATTTAACAACGTCCCGTGGCGTTTTAAAAATTAGAATAAATATATTACAATCCTATTTTTGCATTCTATGAAAATTTTTGTTGCTCTATAGAGACCAAATTTTTCATCAAGAAACCCCACCCCCACACCCCTACTCCCCGGTCAATGGTGTCCCGCTTAAAATCTGGACGTTTTAGCTTAGGTTCCCTGCTCGGGCAGTCAGGACAGGTCCCGCTGACCACAGGCCTCCCAGCCTGTGACGGGGGCCCACACAGGCTGAGCGAGGGCCAGTTACCCACGCACAGTGGCCTGTGGGGACAAAGTCCTTGTGAGCCTGACAGATGGGTGCCGCTGCACTAGTCTGGGTGTCCGAGAGGGGAGGGCAGGACTGCGCCCCTCCTGCCCCAGAGGAAGCAAGAGTGGGCACATCTGTCCTCTCCGTCCCCACATGCAGAGCGCCAGCCACAACGGTGCCCTCCCTGGCAGGCCCGGGCAGGGTTGATCTCTGCCACCTACCGCCCCACCCCAGGGCTGCCGTCGGGGAGCCTCGCGGGGCCTCCCCCTCTCAGCCAGGAAGTGGTAGGAGAGGCTTCAAAGGGCCCAAGAGGAAAAACAACCTCCCTCCCAGCCCTGAAGCAGTCGCTAGGGTGCCTCCTGCCCCAGCCTCCTGGGCCACTGACCGCCTCGGCTGCTACTTTGTCCTCACAGGCTTCTGGGACTCCTCTCTGAACACCCAGCCCGCGGCGGGGAGCCCAGCGGAACCCCACAGAGAGCCGGCCCCCACCTTGACCCCGGCCACCAGCCTCAGGCCCACGGTCCACACCTCGAACTGCTCCTGCGAAATCCGGCTGGCCGTGAGCAACGAGCGCCTGTGGTTCGTGAACCCCGTCTTCATCGAGGACTGCGGGGGCACCCCACCCGTGAACCTGCCACCCCCGGGAAGCTCCCCCGGGCGCCTGCTGCCTCCCACCTCCAACGCTACCTCACCGCCCTCCCAGAGGGCCCCTCGCAGACCCCCACCCCCACCCCCACCCTCGGCAGCCCCTGTCAACCCCTCGGGCCCAGTCCGGCCTCTGCCCCCTCCGATCCCTGCTCCTGTTCCGTCCTGGGCTCCTCCCCTTCCCACTCCAGTAGGTGCTGCCCCCCAAACCCCAGACGCCCTCCCTCTCCCACCCCCCATCTCTCCCCCCCACGCCAAAGCTCATGCCCCCAACCCCCCGGGCCTTTCGAGCCTGCCACCCACAACAGCCTGCGAGAGGCTCCCGTGCCCCACCCCGGACCTGGGCTCCTTCAGGGAGCGAGAGCTAAGGCGGGGGGCCGCCCCTCCACTGCCCGCCAAGAAGGGCCTGCCTGCCGCCCCTCCCCGGCGCCACCTATCCGAGAGGTTCTCCCTGGAGGAGCTCGGCTCAGGGAAAGGGTCCGAGGGCCCCTCCAGGGCCACCTCTCTGAGCCTGCCTCCCCAAGCGACCTCAGACAGTGCCAGGGACAGGCCTCAGAGGACCACGGAGCAGGGCCAGGAAGCAGAGGCCAGAGCCGGTGGCCCGGGCAGCATGCGGGAGCCGCCAAGGAAGGTCAAGCAGCCCCCAGTGCCGCCCCCCAGGAAGAAGCGCATCTCCCGGCAGCTGGCTGCAAGCCCCCCAGAGAAGGGCCAGCTGCCGGCGGAGGAGGCTTCCGAGAAACCCGATGGCCAGGCCGCTGCCCACCCGCAAAGTCCCCCAGAGGCGACAGGCTCCCTGCCTTCCCTCTCGGAGAGCCTGGGCGTCCCCGCCTCGGCCGGGGACCAGGACTCCTACTCCACCAGCAGCACCGAGGAGGAGCCCGAGATGTTCAGCAGCCCCCACGTGAAGACCAAGCCCGCCATGCTCCTGGACAAGGCGCGGCACCGCCTGAGCCTGGCCAACTTCACCAGCGTCTTCCACGCCTTCCTCTCCAACAACCGCAAGCTGTACAAGAAGGTGGTGGAGCTGGCGCAGGACAAGGCGGCCTACTTCGGCAGCCTGGTGCAGGACTACAAGGTCTACAGCCTGGAGATGATGGCCCAGCAGGCCTCCAGCACCGAGATGCTCCAGGAGATCCGCACCATGATGACCCAGCTCAAGAGTTACCTGCTGCAGAGCACCGAGCTGAAGGCCCTGGTGGACCCCAGCCTGCACACTCAGGAGGAACTCGGTCAGTACCCAGGCCAGGCTGGGAGTTGGGGGGAGGAGGGGGCAAGGGAGGGAAGCACTGAGGACTCATGGGACAGTGAGACCCCGCTCACGAACCTGCGGGGGCCTTACCAACATCCCCTTCCCTGGGTTAGTGTAATCATCCGGTTAGCTGTTAACCACTCACAGCTTCCCCTTTTCCAGAGACCTGCCCGTTATAAAATATATATCGCCGGCCCTCGCTGCCCTCGAACGGCAGACCTCTGCCATGGGGTTCAGAGGGCAATCGGGGGCCCCTGCGTGAAGCTCCAGAGCTCACCCCAGGGCCAGGCTGGGCCGAGGCCACGGATGCCCCTTCCCCAGACCCACTCTGCTTTCTCACGCCCATCCTTTGAAGCGCTCCCCAAATCAGCCTGTACGCCTGATCCCTGCCTCAGGCTCCAGGGTCCAGGGAACCGTTTGCCGAGGCAGCCTGCTGCGCCCCCAGCCCCTCCTGTCCCCCACCAGGCTCCACTCCAGCCAAGCCGTGTGTGAACGTGAGTCACAGGGAAACAGATCTCCCACTGTGATCAGTCAGATGAGCAAAAATTCATAGCACCGAGTGAGGCCTTGCCGCTCTGAAGGAAGGCTCTGGGGCGATAGGAACCGGGCACTGTCCACCACCTTAGGACAGCCCCACCCCATCCCCTCAGCCCACTCACCAAATTCAACCTTGAAAGGGTCAGGCCCACAGAAAACATTTCTAAAAAGAGGACAGAGAGGCTCCCTTCCCTGGGACATGGAGTTCTGGAAATGGCTGGGGTGGCAGGGTGGGGACGTGGTAATGAGAGCGGAGGGAGCAGGATGGACAGACGGACAGAGGCTGGGCCACATGTGTGTCTGTGTGGGATCCAGGATTGTGGGGCCCATTCGCTGAGGGTGGGACTCCTTCCTTGCAGGGTCCCTGCAGCCCAGGACCCCTATGCAGCAGGTGGGCAGCTGAGTGCCCAGTGGAGTCCACTGAGAAGCAGTCCAGCCCCACACGGGAGTGGCTGAGGGAAGGCAGGCAGGAGCCTGAGCTGGTGCTGTAGGCAGGGAGGCAGCAGGGCAGCTGAGTGGGAGTAGGAAGTGCGGGCAGGGGTCCCGGGGACTGCTGTGCCAGGCACGGCACTGGTGGGCGGGGCGGGCAGCTTTTGTTCACAGGATGTTTTCTCACAGCTCAGAGGCAGCAAGCCTGAATTCTGGGCCCATCTGGAGGGGGGTGCGCTTCTCTCCCCACCCCACCTCCCTCTGCCAGCTCTGGGGAAAGGCCCTTGACTGGCTTCTCCACCCCCAGTGAGTGCTGCCCCGTCCTTCCATGGGCTCCACGGGAGCTTTACCCTCTTGCTCCCTGCTACCCTGGTTCTAGGATGCTCCTTTCCTGCCTCCAGGAGTGGATCACTATGGGAGACAGTCACAGTGGGAGTGGCTTACCAGTGGGAGTGGCTTACCAGTGGGCGTGGCTTACCAGTGGGAGTGGCTTACCAGTGGGAGTGGGCTGCTGAGGCACACCAGAGGAGGTCAGGGCAGTAACCCAGGCCAGCTCTGATGGCAGTGCTGGGGCGGAGGTTGGGGTGAGATTCAAAGAGGTGGGGTGCTGTATCTCTTAGGAAGGTGGGAACATCAGGATCGCCTGGCCTACTAGAGGTTGGGTGGTGAGAGAAGAGACAGGGTGGGTTTAAGTGCTTGCATCAGAGCCCCCCACCTCCCTGAGAGGATGTGGCTGGGACCACAGGGGTGGGACCTTGTGGAGGAGGGAAGGAGGGAAGGGGAGGAGCCCTGGGAAGTGGGAAGAGCCCAGATCTGTTTGGGCCTCTGGCTGATGGAGCTAGCCTTCAGTAGGTCACTCAGCAGCGAGGCAGTAACAGCAAGCTATTCTGGACAGAGGAAAGGGAAGGGTCTGATGCGGTTGTGGGGGGTCAGAGGGCAGGGAGGTCATGGAGCTCTCCTAGGTCAGTCTGCCCCCCAGGATGTCAGAGCTGAGACCCAGCAGAGCAGGGAGAGGTTGCCACGGACTGAGAGCGAAGAGAAAGGATTTTAGACAATGGGTGGACCAGGGTCCAGGCAGGGATGGGTGGGGGTGCCATGAGGACCCTTGACAGGCACCCCAGGAGGAGTGAAGACAGTAAAGGAAGGCCGCTGGGAGACTGGCCTGGGGACTGGATGCCAAGCCAGCCTGGACCATACAGGAAGACCCCAGCCCCAGAATACCAACAAGGCCAGCGTGGCCCCAAGATGCCACCAAGAGCCAGACTCCAAATCCCACCAGGAAGGTGGTGAGGCAGAGGATTTCAATGGAGAAGGGAGCCCTCCAGGAGGGGCAAGGGGCTGCTAAGCTAGGTTGCTGGGCAGGGCACCAGGCAGGGGGTGGGAGGGACAGTGGGCATTAATGGTACCCCTCAGCCCAACAACCAGCCCCTTTGATTCCCCAGAACCCCACGGCATCCTGGTCCACGGGGTCTTCGTGACAGAGGGCTACAGTCCCATGGACATCCTCATGGGGCCTTTGGGGACAAGAGGTTCCGACAAGTCCCATCAGCATCCAGCCAGTCTCGGGCATTGCCCTAGGCTGGGCTCCTTGTAGACCACAGCGTGCTGTCTTCTGTCTGCCCTCTGTCATGCAGAGGCCCCTGCGGGAGCGAGCTCCCTCGTGTCACAAAGAAACTCCCGTTCCCAGGATTGTCTTGCCAGTTGCCTCCCGCGGGTGCCGCTCACAGCCCTGCCTCGCCCTGCCTCGCCCGGGCCAGCCCATCTCCTTCAGGGTCTTCTTTGCCCCTCCACTCCGTCCATCATGCTGTCCTTCTCCAGGGACTGCTGTCCCCTGACGACACGTCCAAAGCACAGGAGACAAGTCGCCTCCCTGGCTGCCCAGAAGCACCTGGCCACGCTTCTTCCGAGACAGATTTGTTTGTTCTTGTGCACACATCCACCGGTGTGGAGCGCAGTTAGATCCTAGCACGTGTTCCAGGCCTCAGAGTTCAGTTGAACCAGAGAGCCGGGGTTCGAGTCCAGACAGTCTGACCCTGTCCAGGAACTAACCACTCTCTCTACCTGTCTGCCTCTCACCTCAGGCTCTGCCCACGGCCCAGACAGACAGAGGCCAAGCCTAAACCCCAGAGCTGCGGGCAGAAGCCACCCCACTCTGGATTTGTCCCGGAAACAGGCCGGGAGCAGTTATGAGACAAAGGTCTAGCGTGCGGCCTGCGAGACCTACAACAGGAGGGAGGAGGCAGCTGTCCAAGAGCTCGGCTCTCCGAGACAAGAAGGCCCCCAGGGTGGGGGTGGAGGTAGAACCGTCCTTTCGTGCTGCCTATGAGGAAGCAGCTCTGAAGGGGAAGTGGCTTGGACAGGTCATGCAGGAATTCAGGGGCAGCCGCAGGGCTGACGCAGGTCCCCTGCCCCCATGCCTGTCTACCTCCAGCTGCAAAAGGCCCCAAGGTGGGAAAGGTGGACAATGTGTCCGGATGGAGAGGCAACCCCCGGTGAACTGTTGTCGCAGCTGGGAATGGGCCCAGGGTGTCGGCACCATCCTGAAACCCAAACAGGCACCACGTGCAG
>PVJH01014071.1:39804-58366 GCA_004026705.1 Nesogale talazaci
CCCTGCGAACAGCCTCCTCACCCTCCCCCACTGTCGCCCGCCCCCAGAAGCGATCGTGGAGTCGGCCCTGTACAAGTGTGTGCTGAAGCCGCTGAAGGAAGCCATCGACTCGTGCCTGCGTGAGATCCACAGCAAGGACGGCTCGCTGCAGCAGCTCAAGGAGAACCAGCTGGTCATCCTGGCCACCACGACCACCGACCTGGGCGTGACCACCAGCGTGCCCGAGGTGCCCGTCCTGGAGAAGATCCTGCAGAAGTTCACCAGCATGCACCAGGCCTACTCGCCGGAGAAGAAGATTGCCATCCTCCTCAAGACATGCAAGCTCATCTACGACTCCATGGCCCTTGGCAACCCAGGTAAGAGGGCTGACGCGGGCTGCGCCGGGGGCCCTAGAGCTGAGAGTGTTCCGGGGCGCACACACACACACACACACACACACACACCCAGCAAGGAAGGAATCCCGGCTATTCCGTGCCCTTATGTGTGAGACTCTGGCTGCCAAGTCCACGCAATGTGGACCCGCCAGGCCCCCTCCTGGGCATGGCATCCCAGTGGGCTGATTGGAGGCAGGCCCTTCTGGTCATCCTCCAGCAGGCTGGCTCCGGCTTTTGCTCATGAGGCCTCATCTCCCACAGCCCCAATGTCGCTGTGGCACCTGTCACTGAGCACGTGAGTCAGAAAGGCAGCCGAAACCCCCGGGGTGAGCATGGGGAGAAGGAAGCCCCCCTGCAAGTGGTGCAGATGCAGAACAGAGAGGAGTTGGCCACCCATCAAGCCCAGCACCTGTCCCTTCCCCTCCAAGTTAGACAGGAACCCCGAGCACACCACGGAGCAGAGTTCGCTGGCAGGATGCCAGCCCTTCGGTCTCAATCGCTTGCACAATGAGCAACCTGGGCAACGGTACTCGGCGGCCCTGGTCGTGGAGGGTGGAAGGATTGCTCATTCTGAAGCCAGGCAGACCTGGGCTCCAGTCCTGGGTCTGTCTGTCACCTGTGACCTGGGGGACCCTAGATGGCTTACGTAACACCCTGGTGGATAGGTAGGGAAACTGAGGCCTCTCCTAGTCCAGAGCCACACTCAGTCACTTCTGCGACGATTAGTAACCGGAGGTGCCACCAGCCGGCCTCGGTGCTCCCGGTGCCTGGCCCCCAGCGGTGCACGGACCCTGGAGTCCCTTTGCTGCCGGGGTCCCTTGGAAGCACCCAGGGTCACTCAAGGTGACCAGGCCAGGAGGGGTCATGGCAGCCTCGCCCTGGCCTGTTTTGCTCGGGGTCTCCCGTTGACTTAGTTTTTCTCTGGGAAACTTTCAGAAGGTTGTAAGAGTGCAACAGAAACAGCTCCACAAGCTTGTGTTCTGTCGCCTGTAACACACCGTATCTGTTGCCAGTCTGCCTTCTCATGTGCCTGCTCTCTCTGCCCTGCAGCTTTACTCCCTGGTCGCTACCGGAGACAGTGCCACACAGTGCCACCCTTGTTCCTCAGTACTTTCCAAAGGGACCCTCTCTTACTGA
This sequence comes from Nesogale talazaci, assembly GCA_004026705.1. NCBI lineage: Eukaryota > Metazoa > Chordata > Mammalia > Afrosoricida > Tenrecidae > Nesogale > Nesogale talazaci. The sequence continues at coordinate 41,316 of PVJH01014071.1, forward strand.
CCACAGTGCAGTTGCCCACTGTAGGGATTTAGAGAGCCGCCGTCTTCATCCAGCCGGCTCCCTGTATTGCAGGCTGGCAGTTGATTTGATCAGGCCCTTCCCAGCATGCCCCACTCCTGTTCAAGGCCGCAGGGTCCAGAGCAGGGCCAGGTGCTACATGGGGTCTTTGAGCACCTTTGCTGGGGTTGGGACTCGAACCACCTGCCCTGTTTGGAAGGCGAGCGTTTGACCCCAGCCCCACCATGGTCTCTGGCTGCCCAGACTCAGGACCGTGTCCCCGCTGCCTTTCCTCGCCCGCTGTGCCGCTGATATTTCTGAGATGTGCACAGAGTTCTCTCCCGTACTCTGTGTTTGTTTACGCAAGTTCCCCATGAGCACGTCAGCGTTTCCTTGTGATTAGATCAAGGCGTTCTCAGCCAGACCCTGACCGGCCCTCCAAGGGCTCCCTCCTGGTTAGACTATTGGTGATTTCAGGACTGGCAGTCTGCCCACGGCCCCTCCTGCAGATGCCCGAGGCCCTGGGTGATCTAGGAACTTTCAGGCCCGCAGTGTGACATGCGGCCCCCAGAGCTAGTACTGGCCCAGGGAAGGCAGAGCACCGGCCTGCACCCTCCTGTCCCCACCATGGCTCCGGTGGCCACTGCCCTACTTGAAACAGAAGCAGCCCTTCCCCTATCCAGCCCTGCTGCTCTGGAAAGGTGTCCCTTCCTCCTGCGTCTCCCATGGGCCCGTCATCTCTGGCGCGTGACCCACATACCTGCTACAGTCGGGACTACAGCAGATCTCGTGAGACACCTGGAACGGGGGAAAGGCTGAGCCCGGGGACACAAGCCCCGCATGGACCGCTGCTACGGGACTCACTGCTGGGTTGAGCCGAGCAGTTCAATTCTGACCTCTGGCAGTCCTGGATGGACTGAACTGCCCCCATGGGGTTTCCCAGGTTGGATCTCCACGAGGTTTGAACCCCGACCTTCCTGTTAGCAGACGAGCACTTGACCACTCTGACACCCGAGCACATCCCTGGGGCCCTGGAGCGTTGTCATGCCATTTGGAAGTTCCTTTCCCAGAAAGCTGCTTGCTACGTCCAGTTTCCAACCAGTCAGTGCCAACTGGAGCCCTGCCCACTGTGCCGTCAACGCCGCTTGTTGCTGCTTTAAGCTGATCACCAGGCCTTTCTTCTGAGGCTCCTCCCCACAGAGAGCAACTTCCTTACATACACTTAAAAGCAAATTGTTTACAGTTAGGACAGGAGCTTGGTTCAGATTCATGTGTCATATATATATATATATATTTATATTAAAGTTAGTGCAGGGACTTGGTTCAGATTCGTGATACATATCTGAATATAAGCTGACCCAAAATTTTCAAAGCATAATTTTGAAAATTGTGGTTTGAAAATTTAAATTGGCTTATACTCACTCAATTATATATGGTGTGTGTGTGTGTGTGTGTGTAAAATCATGCGCTGACCCACACACTCACTCAGCAGCACTTCCTGCACACCTCTGTGGCACCAGGCCCTGTGCCCAGGAGAGTGGAGACAGGGGCTCCTGGGTGGGGGGCAGACAGACAGGTGGGAGAGTCCCAGCAGGAGGTGAGGGCCTGTGTGAGATGTGAGCACAGGTGACAGGGAGGGAGAAGGTGGGCCCTGAGCCCTTCTTGAGGGGCAGCTGGGCACTGCAACAGGGAGAGGTGGGGATGGGGGAGGAACCAGAGGGCACAGAGAAGTCCTGAGTACCTCCCTCCCACTCGCCCCTCTCCTGGTCCACAGAACCAGCTTCCGACAGAGGAGACCCAGTGTCTCCAAGACCACCACCACCCCACACACACACACATACACACGTGCGCGCGCATGTAGTAAAGCAGGTGTTGGCCCCGGCTGGCCAGGGTCAAAGCACGTCGAGCCTTGCCTTGACACTTCTCGGGGGAGGCCTGTGAGAGCTGACCACCATCCATGATGCTTTCTGGACTCGGAGGCGCTCTGATCTCGGCTCTCCTCTCGTTCCCGGAGAGTCTCTGAACGTTCTGAGTTTCTCTGACGTAGACACTGAGGGGGCTGTAAGTGGCAGTGAGGCCTAGCGGCCTTGGGAAAGCCACACAGGTGAGCTGAACAGAGGGCAGAGAGAGGCCATTGCCCCACAGGGGGGTGTTAGGCCAGGTGGTTTAGAGAAACAAATCCGGTGAGACTCATCCGTGTGACAGAAAGAATTTTACATCAAAAAGTAATTCTCTATTAAGAAGACATCCCAACCCAGTTCATCTCCCCTCTTCAGACTCACGTGGCTGCAGAATGGTGAAGCAGGAAGGCCGCAGGCCGGTGGGTGCAGCGTCACGTGGATCTGAGGCTGGTGGGACCGTGCCGGGGTGCCTGCACCGGCACCTCTTAAAATCGGGTCGCCCACATGGGACCACCCCTCGCAGCCGGCAGGTCCCCAGCACACAGGAAGGTGGAGAGCGGAAGAGAGAGATCACTATGACTCTTGCTTCCGTACAAAAGGCTTGGGACCCCATAGTCTGAGGTATTCTAAGACTCTGACTTGATTGACAGATGTGACTCACCCCTAGCCAGGGGTGTCCAGTTGACATAAGCCCAAACTGCCACCGTGCACTCAGGGCGCCAGCACTGTGTTGAGGGTGCTGTGGAGGACCCGGCGGGAGACAGGCTGCCCAGCCCGTGGCCACAGCCACAGGGAGGCAAGCGTGTCCTCAGGGTGCAAGCCCAGCTCCCCGAGCCAGGGACAGCAGGGACAGAAAACCTGCAGAGGGGACACGAGAGCCCCCGTTTTGCTTTTGTTCAAGGTTTTCCCGTCCTCGAACGTGCCTCTTCCTGACGCCCCAGTGCCCCTCGGCAGTCCCCCCACTCCCCCGTTCACCCGACACCAGCTCCCAGGAAACACCCAGCTATTTCTGTTGCCATAGACCCAAACCACTGCCCTCAAGTCGATGCTGACGCACTGCCCTGTGGGTGTCCTAGGCCACAACTCTTTAAGGGAATAGAAAGCCTGGTCTTTATCCCAGGAAGCAGCTGGTGGATTTGAACTGCTGACCTTGCAGGTAGGGGCCCAACCATGACCTATGAAATTGCAAATGTGCCTATTCCGACCCCGTTGGTGCGTGAGACTGCCCAAGACACCCTTTGTGTCCAGACTCGCTCACTCCGCATGGGGGTGTCAACGTTGTCGGGCCTGCTGTCCGCTCTCTGTGATGGAGTGGCCCACCGGAGACAGGGTCGCCATGTGTCTGTCCGTCCACCTGTTTGAGTGTTTGAGTGTGGGACTGTGGCCCACTGGCTTGGCAGTTCGAATCCAGCAGCAGCTCTCCAGGAGCAAGGCTGGCCCTCCCACCAGAGGGCAGGGATGCCCCCCCCCCCCAAAAAAAATTTACTTTTGAATGAATGTAAGAATATCTATGGTGAACACAATACCCACCTCACCTGCAGAGACAGACTGCTGTCTGTCGGTCTGAGGGGCCCGTGTGACTCTGGCGACCCATCCTTTCCAAGCAGCCCATGGCTACAGGCTTCGGAGGTGGTGGTTGTGTGTCCTGGAGTCCTTTCTGACCCCACAGGACTGACAAGGACTGACAGTGGCCGGGCCAGGTCGGCATGCTCATAGTGTAGTGGGTTCAATGCTAGGCTGTGAACTGCACCGTCAGGGACTCAGCAGCCCGGCAGCAGGGAGGGGGGCGGGGGGGCTGGGTACTCCTGTGAAGATATACAACGCCTCTGTCCTCGGGGGTCACCGTGAGTCACGGTCAACCCGATGGCAGTGGGTCGACCTGAACTCGCAGGGTCTTTTCTCCCGCTGCGCTACGGACTGGGTTTGAACTACCCACCATTGGGTGAGTGGGGCGCTTAACCTCTGTGCCACCAGATGGGACACATCCCTTCCAGGCGTGTCTGAGGTAGAAAACGGCCCCTCCAGAAACCTTCCCCCTCACAGGTTGAACGGAGGGGTTGTGTGGCAGGAGGAGAGGGTGGTTCAAGGGGGCAGGGGATCTTCCCCGGGGGTCCCCACGTTCAGAAGGAGCTGGGGGAGCGGGGAGACGGTTCTCTCAGTTCCTTCCTCATCAGGCCAGGAGCCGATCTCTCCCAGGAGTGGCCACGCCCCTGCCGGGCACAGCTCCCCTGAGGGTCAGAGATCTCACGCTCAGCCTTGTGCCTCCCTGTCCTTGCAGGCAAGCCCTACGGGGCCGACGACTTCCTGCCCGTGCTCATGTACGTGCTGGCGCGCAGCAACCTCACGGAGATGCTGCTGGACGTGGAGTACGTCATGGAGCTCATGGACCCCGCCCTGCAGCTCGGGGAAGGTGAGGGGCGCGGCAGTCTGCAAGCCGGGGGCCGGGGCAGGGGAGATGGGCAGAGAGGCAGCTAGGGAGGCCTGCGGCGGCTCCAGTGCAGGAATGGTGGAGCTCTCTGGGGAATGGAAGCACCCCACAGGCCCTGCAGTCAGGGAAGGCTTCCTGGAGGAGGCAGCCTGTGTAAGTCCAGGTAGACTAAAGAAACAAATGCAGAGACACTCATAAGTGTGGAAGAGAGAACTTGATATCAAAGAGCAATTGTGCAAAACAAAACCAACAAAAAGGGCTGAGCCCCAGTGGTGTAAGTGGTTGAGTGTGGGACTGCGGCCCGCAGGTTTTGCGGTTCAAATCCAGCGGCGGCTCGCAGGAGCAGCGTGGGGTAGCTCCCTCGACCACCAGAGGGCAGCAGTGCCTCCAAAAAATAACAAACAAATAAACAGCAATTGTACATTTAGAAGCTATCCCAACCCCATCCAGATCAAGTCCCTAAGTCCGATATGAGCCCCTATGCCCCATACCAGTCTATAGACTCCTCTTCAGACTCACGCAACACAAGCAACGGTGTCGAATGCAGGACGATCACGGGCCAGTGAGTGGGAAGTCTTGTGAATCGGGTGGTGGTGGAAGCATCTCAGCCCTGGCGTGGGTCTCCATGTGGTCCCTCCAGCTCCAGGGCTCTGGGTGCGTCAGTGACCAGACGTCCCGCTTTTGGCGGGACCCAATTCTAAACAATTTTTCCCGCGTCCTGCAGTCCTGCAGTGTATTTTTAAAAATCCCTATTTTTGGAAAGAATGCATGACAAGCTAGGGAACCATGAGAGAAGGGGAAGGGAATATACCCCCCTCTTACCACCACCCCCACCCCATCCCCATCAATGGTGTCCCGCTTTACCAATGTTAAAATCTGGTCAGTAGCCCCACATGACTTGGCAACAGGAATGTCTTGCACAGTGTGTGTCCCACCTCCAGAGAGGAAGACAGGAGTTCCCAGAATCCTTAGGAGAAGGCCATGGCCACACAGAGGTCCCATGGGCTATGACCTGATTGACAAGACTAGACTCCAGGCATCACAAGTTGACAGAAGATGATGTGACTGCCACACAGCCCCAGCGCTGAGTGTAGACGGATGGCTAGAAGCCTGTCAGTTATAGACTGGGGAAGGGCTGGGAGTGTGGAGACAGGGGTGAGGCCGTGGGCAGTACTGTGAAGCCCCTGGGGACCCTGAGCCCCTGCTTCCTCAGCCCTGCCCCAGGCCGTCCGTGGGAGGGTGGGAGGAGCTATCCCACAGGCCCTCGGTTCCCCTTCCTCTTTCCTCTCCCCACCACTTCCCCTGTTCCCCTCCTCACCACGGGTGCGGCCACCCAGGACCCGCTTCTGAGGGAGGCCCCCGTCGCCCTCCAGTGGAGCGAGAGTCCCGGATCGGAGAGCGTGTCCCCCGGGCTCTGTGGTTCTGGGGATGAGTGTCCCCTTTTGCATCTGTTGGCGTCTTCAGACCCCGGGCGATGGGCTGTGACCAGTTCTGAGAGCTCCTGCCAGGGCAAGCCTGTGTAGAGCCATGACCGTGTGCTGTCATGTGTCCCTCTGCCTTGTGGCTCTGGGGCCTCCAGGAACTGTATCTCCTGTTATGGCTGTGGCATTTGTCCACACTGGAGACAGCCTGTCTTCCAACAGACCCAGGCACTCCTGGGGGACAGGGCTCCCTGCAGCAGTGACTAGATCCGATGTGCCCCCCCAGAGTCAGCAGGGATCCACCCGGTCACCTTCTAACACGTCCGCCCCCATACCCGGACACTTTTCCACCCTCTGACTGTCTTTCTGCCCACCTACCACACTCATCAGTCCATGCACCCACCCACCCATCTCCTTCTCTACCTATCATCCACCCATCCACCCACCCTGCCACCGGCCCCTCTGTCCACCCATCCCAGCAGCTGCTTAGTGAGGCACCACCGTATGTCAGGCTCTTGACCAGTCACTGCGTGAAACAAACAAGGCCACAGTGAACAAATGCCTCACCTGCTTCCTGCACCTTGGGCCTCCGCCTCCCCCTCCCGGGGCTGTCCACCTTCTCACCACGGCCAGGCAGGGCTAAGGGAGGAAATAGCATGCAATGGGAGAGGAGGACACCGGAGGAGCAGGGGGATGCTGAGAGCAGAATCAGCTTCCTGTCTGAACACTCTGCTTCCTAAGACGAGCTCCTGAGAGCCACATCACCCCACCCAGGTCTTCACTGGGTCCCGGGACTACCACCCACATAAGTTTAATAGATTACAAGGTGATGCACCCCAAATGACCAGCAACAGACAGGTTCAGCAGGGCAAGGCAGGCTTCCCACAGGCAGGCACACCTGGAATTAAGAGCCTTACTATATAAACAGTCATTAGAAATCAACAATAAGCACACCAGCGCTCTAACAGGCACCTGAGGGACTGCTGTCTGATCAGCAGGGGCTCGTTGGGCTCCGGCTCTATGCCAGGTTACTGCAGGCCCCCTTTTCTGAGTCTTTCCAGCCAGGGTAGGGTGACGGACCATGAACATGTGGAGCGATCGAGGTGACTTCCTGTTGGGAAGGAAGGAGTAGGCTGCTGTGCAGGGCAATGGGATGGGGGCGATGGTGCAGCAGAAAGCATCCCTTCTCACTGCTTTGTCCTGTTTCCCCCGGCCAGCTTGCGCTGCTGGCACAGCCGAGGCGTGTAGGCTGCCCTTGAAAGAGTCCTGTTAGAAGATGAGGACTGGCAGTCTCCCGGGGCTCCTGGTCCTTGCTTCATGGGTCCCCTGCCCCCACCTCCAACCTGCTGGGACCCTTCTTCCTGTTCCCAGCAGCCCTTGGGGTTTGGGTAGGAAATCTGGCAGTGGAAGGAGACATTGCACCTCATGGCACCTGTCAGTGGAGGCTTGTGTGTGGCTAAGATTCTGAACAGGTTTCAGCAAAGCGGGTGACCCACACGGTCTCCAGCCATCTCCGAGCCACCAAACCTCAGCCGGCGAGTCACTTCTGGCTCATAGCAGTCCTGACCCTACGGCTTCTGAAACTGTCCAGCTTTACAGGAGCCCTGTCTTCCTTCCGAGGAGCAGCTGGTGGCCTTGAACCATCAACGTTAGAGTTAGTAGCCAGTGCTCAGTCTCTAGGCACCATGGCCCCTATTCGTGGGACGTCCACCCCCAGCCCCCACCCGCTGCCCTCCAGCCGATTCCGGGCCTGTGTTTACAGGAGCAGAAAGTCTCCTGCAGGGGTTAGTGGTGTGAACTGCTGACTTTAGGATTAGCAAACCCAATGTTTAACCCACTGCACCACTAGGACTCTTCATGATGGGCCAGATATCTCAAAACCCCCCAGAAACGCCCTCATGGCCCCCGCGCCCACGTCCCCTCCCAGGCTGGCTGACCACACCAGATTAATGTCTTACCAGTAACAGTGAGTCAAGCCCTCAGCCTCTCGGGGGGAGAAAGGATGCTCTCTACCTCTGTAAGAACCCCTGAGAGGTATCTACCCTGTCCTGCATGGTCGCCACCAGTCGGAATCCACTCCAGGGCAGCGGGTTTGGGGATTTGTGTACCTCTTGCCCAAAGAAAACAGGCTTTCAAAGTTCCCGTGGCCTCGCCTTCCACCTAGTGGTCATGAAAGGCATTACACGGCCCTTGGTCCTTGGTCAGAGCTGAGTCGATGGGTGACCAGGGTTTAGAGCAACTTCCCCTTGGCATCAGAGCCTCCGAGAGGTGCCCCCCCACCCCCCCGGGCACTAGGTGACTAGGCACTGCAACTGAGGAGCGTTCACACAACTGGGCACAATTGTTTCTTGCCGTTGCTGGTTTATTTGTTTCTCACAGATGCAGACACTGAGGGACGGTGAACTTGAGGGTCCTGTGCGTTCAGGTCTTTGGGGCTTGTAGCTAGGAGTGAAAATGCTGGCATCCGGGCGTTCTCATTTCCGTTTTTGTTTTGAGGACCCACTGCACCGTTTTCCACATCGACTCTCCCGGGTTTTCTCCCCCAAACTGTATTGGGGTCTCCACTCCCCCACATGCTCGTCACTGTTTCTTTTCTTTTCCACACACGTTGGCCACCCCAATGGGAGTCACTCAGTCTCTCACGGTGAGTTAGACTTGCAGCTCTCCGAGGACAGTGAGAGCTCTGGTGATGCGGTGGGGGAAGCACTGGGCTGCTGAGCACGAGGTTAGCAGTTCAAAACCACCAGCCGCTCTGCCAGAGAAAGACGAGGCTTCCAGCTCCCGGACAGAGTCACAGTCGTACCGGAAATGCCCAGGGGCAGGTCCACCCTGACCTAAGGGCGGGCGGTGGCTGCCGGTCAGCATCGACATGGTGCAGGGAGTTGGGGTTGGGCTGGGTTGGGTTGGAGAGCAGGAACGCTGGCCACCTTTGCAGGGCAGGCCATTTGAGTGGCCCCCCGGGGGACTGTCTAGCCAGGCTTCGTCCCTCTGTGTTCGGGCGTGTGTCTTTCGTTGTTCCCTGAGTTGTAGATCTAGTTTGGTTATTCGGCTCTTGTTGAATGTAGACTTTCCAGAGACATTCCATCTGTTAGTAGGTGGTCTTTTCTTTCTTTCTTTTGTAAAATAGTTGGATAAACATTCTTTTAATTTTATACTTCCTTTGCCCTCGTTTTTTCCTTCCCTCTTCTATCATTGCTATTAGAAATCAAGAGTAATCAATGATTTATAAATATCAAGTATGGATACTTTCCCACCCCCCCTCCCTCCAGCTGGGATCTGCCTATTTTTGACTCTTCAGACAGCTTCACCAAAGCGCCTGGCAAGTTTAGGGGAAGTGAACTTGGAAGCCCCAAGTAATTATAAGAGTTCCTTAAGTCATCCATCTTTTATCTCTTTTAAAAAGAACATAATTGTTTTATTTTTTAAAAAATCATTTTGTTGGGGGCTCATACAGCTCGTCACAATCCATTCATCGTGTCAAGCACATTTGTACATTTGTTGCCCTCCTCATTTTCAAACCATCTTTTATCTTAAAACGCCATGTACATTTTGCACTCAGAAGCCTCTCAAAGCTGAATTTGCTTAGAAAGTATCAGCCTTTAAAAATACGTGTCACCTGCTTCTGGGTCGGGTTTCGTACGTGGCAGAGCAGCTCCCATGCTGCGATCTATTGAAAGTCAGCCCTCCACACACACACACACACACACACACACACACACACACACACACACCACAAATACGTGTCAACTCACTCAAGGAGAAATGACATGGTGTTCTCGCTTCTGTTACTCTGTCAGAAAAATAACATGTGGTGTACTGTCCCTTGAACTAGGATGGCTCTTGGATCATCTTGTTAAAATATCTATTTTTAGGCTAAGTAATTAAAGCCGTTGCTGCTAGGTCCCGTGGCGTCTACTCTGGCTCAGTGGCCCGTGCAGAACAGAAGGAAAGATCTCTGATCCTGCGCCATGGTCCTCACAGCGCTCGTTAGATTTGAGCCCCTCTTCAGTCACTGTGCCAACCCATCCCGAGCCTGCCTCTTTGTCCCTGCCCCTCTACTTTGCCAGCATGATGTCCTCTCCTGACAACACGCCCAAAGTACCAGAGACCAGGTCTCACCTCCTCACATTTCTCCTGCAACTGATTTTGTGGTTGTTGTTTTCATGGACTTTTTTTTAATAGTTCACTAATGTTCTAAAGTCGATGGCGAGGAGGGCATAGGGAGAGCTTGATCAAGGGTCAGTGTAGCTGAGAGAAATTACTGATCCCTGGATGAAGGTGGACTATGATAGTGGGACAAGAAGGAAAGAAAAGAGAGGAAAGAACTAGGAGGCAAAGGACAATGATAGAAATACAGGCATGTACATATGTAAATAGATTTATATATGACAATAGAGAAATAGATCTATGTACATATATTTATAGGTTAAGTAGTAAGGTCACAGACATTGGGCCTCTGCTCAAGCACTCCCTCAACACAAGAACACTCTGTTGTAATAACTTGGCATTCCATGATGCTCACCTTCGGGACACAATTGCTAAAGACAAAGTGATTGCGTAAGGAAATGTGGTGAAGAAAGCTGATGGTGCCCTGTCATCAAAAGATATAGTGCCTGGGGTTCTAAAGGCTTGAAGACAAACAAGCGGCCATCTAGCTGAGAAGCAACAAAGCCCACATGGAAGAAGCACATTAGCCTGCGTGATCATGAGGTGTCCGTGGGATCAGGTATCAGGCATCAAAGACCCAGAACAAAAAAGCAATATGAATGAGGGAGAGTAGGAGTGGGGACCCAAAGCATCTGTAAGCATTTGTACATCCCCTTACAGAAGGGTCACAAGGAAGAGACAGGTCAGTCAGGGTGCAGTGTAGCGCCGCTGAAATATGCAACTTTCCCCTAGTTCTTTATCGCTCCCTTCCCCCACAATCATGACCCCAGTTCTACCTTGCTACCTCGGCTAGGCCAGAGCAATGTACACTGGTACAGGTAAGAGCTGGAAACACAGGGAATCCAGGACAATAATGAGAATCGCGATACCAGGACGGTAAGGGGAAGGTGGAGGGAGAAAGGGGGAACCCATCACAATGATCCACACATAGCCCCCTTCCAGGGGGACAGATAACAGAAAAGTGGATAAAGGGAGACATCGGTCAGTGTGAGACATGAAAAATATATATAAATTTTCAAAGGTTCATGAGGGAGGGAGACCGGGGATGGGAAAAATGAGCTGATACCAAGGGCTCACGTAGAAAGAAAATGTTTTGAAAATATTGATGGTTAGCTTTGCGCAGTGACAATATCGTAGCCAGTGAGGTCTATCCAGGGTGCGATTATTGCTAATTAAAAATGATGATGGCAACATATGTATAAATGTGCTTCACACGTAGATGTGTGGATTATGATTAGCGCTGTACGAGCCCCCAATAAAATGACTTAAGTAAATAGTTCACTAAGAAGGATCACAATTTTAAGGCTCAAAGATAGGTTGCTGGACGTGGGGGACTGGGTTTTGACTCATGAGGGCCTGCAGCTAACGGAATACAACGCTGCCCCGTCGACCACCATCCTCAGAACCTCGATCCGTTTGGGCACGTTCTGGGGGTGTTGAGTCACTCCGTCTCCTTGGGCGCTCCCCTTCATTTCGCTCACCCTCTCCTTTGCCCGGTGACAGAGTAGTTAAGCGCTCGACTGCTAATCCAAGGGGTTCGGCAGTTCAAGACCCCAGTCCCTGCGAGAGAGTGTGCAGTCAACTGCGGACAAGATGACAGCTCGGGAAACCCACGGGGACACTTTCTGCCCTGTGCTGCAGGGTCTCGATGCATTGACATCAGCTAGATGGCAGCGGGTTTGGTCGGGAACAGGTTTCTCCCGTCTTGAACGTGATGTCCTTTTCTCCGGACTGGTCTTTCCTGGTGATGTGTCCAAGGGTTTCCCTTCTTGGCTCCCAGGGGAGGAAGCGGCCACAAGCACTGCTTCCAGGACTCCACCTCATCCCGCATGCCTTGATTCCAGACTACACGTGTCGAAGCACGTCTCTGCCATCAGCAGGTGGCTGCAGACAAGTTCCCTCTGTAAAGCTCTTGTCCTGGTCTCATTAGAAGGCCATCAAAAAAAAAAATTCAAAGTCGGCTGAGCCCCGGTGGCGCAGTGGTTGTGTGTGGGACTGCGGCCACAGGGTTGACGGTTCAAATCCAGTAGCAGCTCTCCAGGAGCAAGGCTGGGCTTCCTTTTCCCACCAGGGCAGTGAGGTGAAAGAAAGAAAAATTAAAAGTCCAACCAGACCAGCAGCTTCCATGAGAGAGACACATCGTTTTCCGTTCAAATATTCTTTGAGCTTGGGAAATGAGAACGCATTGTCTTCTGAAGGGGCAAGATAAAGGTTTTAGGGCGAGCCAGTGAAGTGTCTCAACAAAATTCTGTACAGGCAGACCTTGCTACCCTCAGAGGATGAGCAGGTGCGTTGTGGTGATGGGAAAATAATAATAATAATTTTTCAGTGCAACTTTCCTGACCTGTCTCTCATCAAGGCGATTTTCCATGTTCTTAAAGCGTTTTCATAATAAGCCCTGACCCATCGCCCTTGGCCTTGGAGAAAGTCTATCAATAGGACCCCTTGGCAATCCCAAGGAACGGGGGTGGGGTGGGGGGTAACCTGTGCTGCCCTCTGCCTGAAATTAACTGGCCCAGCAGATCCCCCAGAAGCCGTTGTTTCCGTCTGGTCTCTGGTTGAAGCACATTTTGTTTGGAACGAACCACTGTGTGTATGAACGACCACCCTTCCGGGAAGAACGCACCTCCTTCCAAACACTGCCCCATTTTAAAAATAATTCCACTCACATGCAAAAAGCAGAATCAAAACGGTGGCCGATGGTGAGGGTCTAGGAAGCTCCCTGAGGCTGTGGGTGGACACACGGCTAGATGGACACTCATCGGTGGGAAGCCTGCAGGACTGACCACTTCAGAGCTTAAAGACCGTGTGCGAAGGATGGGGAGTAGGGGTGGAGCTTAGAGGGATGGGCGGAGCTATGGGCGTGGGTGGTGGTGGGTGGGGCTGGTGGTGGTGGGCGTGACCTTGGCGGTGGGCGGGGCTGGCCGTGTCTGTCCTCCACGAGGGCGAAGTGGGAGAGAAAGGGGACCAGCTGGCACCAACAGCCTCTCCGTCCTCACGCAGCCTCCACGTCCTTGCCCCCGCAGGTTCCTACTACTTGACCACCACCTACGGGGCCCTGGAGCACATTAAAAATTACGACAAGATCACAGTGACCCGGCAGCTGAGCGTGGAGGTGCAGGACTCCATCCACCGCTGGGAGCGGCGTCGCACGCTCAACAAGGCGCGCGCCTCCCGCTCTTCCGTGCAGGTACGGGGTCTCCACAACATTTGTCCCCCAGGCTGCCTCCCAAATTACCCAGCTCGGGGTGGGGTGGAGGGAGGGGCGGGCAAAGCATGGACAGATCATCTCTGCCGAGTCTCCCTGCCCCTGCTAGCCTGCCTGCCCCCTGCAGTCCAGCACCCACCTCCAGTGCCCAGCCCCTCTAATACCGCTGCGCTTGAGACTACTGCAAATCATGGCGAACGCAGAGCGCCAGGCCTTGCCTCCGCGGTGCTTCCGATCCTCAGCCCACCTTCTTAACCTTGTGCACCAATCAGGAATTCCTCTTTGTCCATACAGACTCATTCGGGGCCAGACTCCTGCTCTTCCATCTCCATTCCCATTAAACCCTGCTCCTCCTGCTCCCCAGCCTGCCTCTGCCCAGGCTGCTCCGTGTCCCTTCTCCAGCTGCCACAGGCCCTTCTGAGTGCCAGCTTCCCTCGGTCCAGTCAATTCTCTACCCTCCTCCAGGAGAGTGGCTCGTCTCACTTGCCAGACTCCAAGCTCAGGCTGGGACTGGGCGTGTGGGGCCAGCATTCCAGGGCGGGAGCACCCAGTTAGAACCTCGCGAGCACCTGGCGGGGTCAGAGCCCAGGCCTGTGAGGAAAGAGATCGGAGCTTTGGGTCTAGCACTGTGCCAACTTGCTGGGGAGCGCTGAAACAGTGCTCACCCCTCCCTTGGCCTGTTTGTCTACCAGAACAGGCTGCAAACCAGAGATTCAGGCTTCCGTAGGTTTTGTGCTGCCAAGCTGTCCCCCAGCCCCTGCCAAGGTTTACTCTCTGGCTCTTCGGGAAGAAAAAAAAATGACAAAGGGGGCTGAGCCCCGGTGGCATAGTGGTTGTGCGCGGGACTGCGGCCCACTGGGATGGAGGTTCAATTCCAGCTCACAGGAACAATGGGTGGGCCTCTTACTCCCACCACCAGAGGGCAGTGATGCCTAAAAAACAAAACAAAACAAAAATGACAAAGGAGGAGAGCTTGGTTTGGGCTTCTGTCAATTTCCATGGTGTGAATACTCGCGCCTGTGTTGGCATCACCGAGCTCAGTCAGAGGTGGAAAGAGAAGCACACAAGAGGGTACGAGCCAGCAGGAGCCAGCTCCAGGGCACCACTGTCCCCCCACACCCACACCGGGAGCGTGGGCACACTGCACACGTGTCCCTTCTTCCAAGTGCTGGGTCAGGCAGCTGCCCAGGGAGGAGAAACTGGGGCAAGTGCCCTGGGGGGTTGAGGGGGGGGGGGGGGCGAGCTACACTCAGTGTCTCTGTAGTACTCAGCCTGGAGCCCCCCCTGCCCCCTCCCAGAACCCCAAAGACTCACAGGCACCAGCAGGTACCAAAGCAAAACCAACAAATTTTAAAAGTCACTACCCTCAAGCCTGTGCCAGCTCATCCTGACCCCTGGGGCTAGGTTCCCGAGGCTGTGCCTGTCTCCAGGAACAGTCAGCCGCATTCCCCTCGGGCACCTGAGAGGGATGCCCGAACTGCCGACTCTGTGGCTAGGGGCCCAACGCACAGCCCAGTGAGCCACCAGGGCTCCTCGTCCAGCCGGCACCAAACTCAATGCTATGGAGTAGAGGCTGAGTAGCAGCGCCCCTGTAAGGGCAGCCCTGCCCCTATGAGTTTCGGACACTGTCCCTCTCTACAGGAGTAGAAATCCCCGTATTTATCCCTGCAGAGCAGCTGGTAGTTTCAAAGTGGGGCCCTCGTGCTTACCAACCCAGTGGGTAACCACTGTGCCCGCCCCCCCCCCCCCCCCCCCCCCCCCCACACACACACACACACACACACACACACACACACACACACACACACACACACACACACAGAGAGAGACCTGGAGCTCTGCTCAGCTTGCTATTTTCACTCCTGCCACCAGGGGGCAGCCCCCTCCCAGGCACACACCATTTCAGAGGGCCCTGCCTGCAGGCGTTGGGGCAAAGCATAAGGGCGGTGTTCCAGGCTGTGTGCCCGGTTTGATGTAGATGGTCGGTTTTCACAGCCACGCCAGGGAGCTCCTCAGCTCTGTTTCTGACCCGGGAAATGGAGGTTCAGCTGGATCAAGGAGAACCCAAAAAACCCAACTCTGACCGATCCCATAAGACAGGGTAGAAGCACCCCTGTGGCTCTCCAAGGCCAGAACTCTTTAATGGAGCCAACAGCCTCTTCTTTCTCCCAGAGAGCGGAGGCTTTGTAGTGACAGCTCATCTCATAACCCAGTGGGCCACCAGGAAGGGAGCTCGGGAGGTCGAGGAAGGGGCAGGGCTGCTGGAGGTCAGCTAGAGTATGGACACTCTAGCCCCCTGACCTCCCCTTAGTCTAAATCCTTCTTCCTTCCTGTCTGCCCCTGCTTGTCTGTTCTGAGCTTCCAAGGGACTGAACTGTCTCAGCAGCCCTGCTGAGATGGGGGTTTTAAGGGAGGGGGTCTGCACTTTCACCATGTACACCCCTTCCACACCCTGCCTTGCTCCTGGAGGGCCGGGGTCTCCATGTGGAAGAGGACTAGGGTGGGTGGACACTCATCCACGGCTTGGCCAGCAGGGGGGCGCTCACCCCTCCACATAGACTGAAAGCTACTGTGAATCAGCCCACTTCTGATGCTCGCCCAGAGAGAGGGCTCCATGTCCCAGCTGCAAAGCCACCCCTCCATCCCCAGTCTTTGCAGAGAGGAGCCAAGGACACCCATTGGGGTGCGAGGCACAGGGGTAGTGTGCAATGGGCCATCGAACCCTCAGCCCCTGGACTGACCACAGACCCTCCCTCTCGCCCTGCAGGACTTCATCTGTGTGTCCTACCTAGAACCCGAGCAGCAGTCCCGGACGCTGGCGTCTCGGGCAGACACCCCAGCCCAGGTGCTGTGCGAACAGTGTGCGGAGAAGTTCGAGGTGGCCCAGCCCCAGGAGCACCGGCTCTTCGTGCTGGTGGACGGCCGCTGCTTCCAGCTGGCGGACGAGGCGCTGCCCCACCACATCAAAGGCTATTTGCTTCGGAGTGAGCCCAAGCTGGACTTCCACTTTGTGTACCGGCCCCTGGATGGTGGCGGGGGCAGCGGGGGGCCTCCCTGCCTCATCGTGAGGGAGCCCAACTTCCTATGAGGCCCCACACCGATGGCAGTAATTACAGAGACTGGCGGTGGGGCACAGGCTCACGCTTGCTCACCCCTGCTACTCACCCACAGCCATGCTCACTCATACATGCACTTGGCCCTGCATCTGAGCACGTACACGGGTGCACACACAGGGCACACACACTCCCAGCAGGGAGGCCAACACGTCACACGTGCACACAACCCACTGAGCAAGCACAGGCCAACCTCCAGGACAGTCGCAAGAAATGAAGCTGCAGCCAAAGACGCTTCCTGAGGGAAAATCATAGCACTGAGAGCTGCAGAGGCCAAAGTCTTCAATAGCCAAAGAGGGACCCAGAGACTCAGAGAGGGTAGGGACTCTCCAGTCAGTGCAGCAAACAAAGCCTATACTGCCCCTGCTCACACATGGCCATCCCCCTGCACAGCCCCACCCTCAGCCCCCTGTGGAAGACTGTCCTCCTGGTTTCCCCAAGACCAGCCACTGCTGCATCCTCCTCCTCCAGACTGGAGCTGGGATGTTTCCATTGCTCAGGAGCACCTCTCAGGGAGTGTGTTGGTGAGGCAGGCCACCCCCCACCCCCCGCATGGAGCCTGCCCTCTGCAACCAGTGCTCAGCAACCCCCTTACAGAGCACCTGACCCCACACCCACCCCCAAAGCAGCCAGCACACACCAGGACCCCCAAGTGAGACCAACTATCCGGATACATGGATGAGTCATGCCTGGACCACAGGGCTGTGGACAGTGCCCTTCCCCTAGGGATACACCATGGGCTACAGCCTCCGAGACAGGAGGTGCCGTGGGACAGTTTAATAAAAGCCCTTTTGAAAAGAGCATCTCCATTGGTAA
>PVJH01014072.1:0-58214 GCA_004026705.1 Nesogale talazaci
AGCTGTTATGTTTCACAAGTTTTGAGCAGAGAGCCAAGGAGGAAGTACCATATTCCCCAGAATTCTCAAGAGACGGCAATGTCCACACAGAAATCTCATTGCTATCATTCGATTGACAGATGAGACTCCAGCCCTACACTCCTAACCCTTAAATGGACAAGTAATTGTATATCTACCACAGACTTTTTAAAGGACATCCTTTATTTCTAATTTTTGTCTCCTTAATACAATATAATATGTGATATTGCATTTTTAATAGCCATATAAGGAAAAAAAAACAGGGGACCTGATCTTGTGATCTGCTTCAAAAAAACCTGCATTTCAAATTATCATTAGAACAAAAAATACATTGTATCGATAATCATTTACAATCTATGCAGAATGTGGAATTCAGTTTGTGTTTACACAAGGAGATTTTTAAAATTTGTGAGAAAATTCAAATATTTTATAGCAGTTTTCCATTAACGTTTGAAGTCCAGTTATAGGGCTGAGCCCTGGTGGCATAGTGATTGTGTGTGGGACTGTGGTCCACAGAGTTGGAGGTTCAAATCCAGGAATGGAGGCTGGGCCTCCTACTCTCACAACCAGAAAGCAGTGATGCCCCCCCCCCAAAAAAATAAAATTAAAAAAAGAGGTCCAGTTATAAAAAATCTCAATCCAAATTAATCATAATTATAATGCTAAATATTCACACATGGCTAGCATATGTCATGTTCAATAGGGCAGTTCCAGAAAACAGAAATGGTGTCATTAAAACTTTTTCTGAATATTACCCTGTTGGTTCAACTTTATAAATGGTAAATTCAGGACTATTCGAAAGGTTGAAGGAATAATACACTGAATGCCATATGTTCTTACTCAGCTTCAGGAGTCATCAACTTATGGAAGTGATTCCTTGTAGTTGGTGTTCCAGCATTTTGTCCATGAGCTCTACTATCCTCTATAATGAATTAAATTTCAGACACAATATCACTTCATTTATAGATATTCATGTATATGAATGGGCTTAAAAAGTTCTTGAAAAAATTCCATTATATCTTCATTCCATTTTTCCAGACTTCTTTAATTTCTGCAGGAGTCTTCAAACTTTTTAAACAGCGGACCAGTTCACTGTCCCTCAGATTGTTGGAGGGCTAGATTGTAGTTAAAAACACACACACACACACACACACACAAAAACTATGAACAAATTCACTGCAGGTCTGGGATGTGTCAGCTGCTAAGCATGACAGTCAATTGCCCCGAAACACTGGCAGGCCAGATAAATGTCATCAGAGGGCCGTATGTGGCCTGTGGGCCATAGTGTGAGGACCCCTGGTAGTATCTTTCTATAAAGTGTGCTTCTTTTTGAACACTGCCACAGTATATCTAAAATATTTTAAATACTATAACATAATCAAACTTTCTTAGAGTCAGAATTGAGTTTTCAAATCATATAAATGCCACAACTTTATTAAATAGACTGACTTTATTTTAATAGAAAAAAAACTATTCGTGATGCTTCAAAGCACTTCACATGTTCTAGATTTAGTTCAATTGTATCACTGTAGAGTAATGAAACAAATTTCTCCATATCTTAATTCTCTAAGTTGAATTCCAGTGAGATCGTTTGTTGTTTGTTTGACAAGAGAACATTATAGTTGTAGTTGTATTTTTTCTCTCATCAGGAAGTCAGTACTCTACAGCCCAAACTTTACATCAACCTGTCATCTGGTTGTCCTTTCTTTTATATGTTTAGTAGATTTTGATAATTGAGAGCTAGACCCATGAATTTGCTAACAAGCTATACATAAAAACATTTTAAAATACTCTATTATCTCAATATGAATAGACAATGGCATTGGCTTTTATAAAAGTACAGTTATTCACTGAAATACATTTGGGGTCTGAAATGAAGTTTAAGCCTGTGTTTGGAGGGATAAAGTGTGTAGATCTGCCAGATTTGTTTTTCCCTCTGAACTGGGAGGAAAAGAGATCATTGCATTTTTTTCATTTTCAAAATTTGAGTAGTGTGTATAAAATGCCTTTTTATCCCACTCTGAAATTGAGAAAACCCCTTTCCCAGTAGACAGAAAAAAGTCCCTCAGTAAGATACTCCTGAGATCATCTACTAGCCTGTCATTCCATGAAGCAATACATTTCATGTCAGTGTTTATTAATATGTCTCATTCAGTGATGGTACATCTGAGTGAGAACATTTTGCTCTAAGTAATGTAAACCAATTCAGAAGTGCAGTGAAATTATGGCTTTGAAATATGCCAGTTGTGACTAATTACCAAAGAACTAGCTTTAAATGTGTTACATTTGTCTTCCTTTCTAAATTTAGAAAAGAGAAAAGATGCTGATGGCAGAGGTAGTGAGTGATTTGCTCCAATCAGAGGATTTTTGTCAGGTGCTTCTACTAACCCTCTTTGGTGGAAGTTTATGTCTCTGACATGCCTGCAAACTAATTAAGAAGGAATCGTGATTGTTCCATTTCCCTGAATGCACATTTGGAAAATTTTAGCTTGCTTACTTTATTTAGAAAAAAAGAGGAGAGAAAGAACTTTCTTTTAAAGCTATACCTAGACTTTCTATAACTCATGAGAGCTTCAGTAGCATTGATTTCTGGCACCTACGTGACACATGTGATTACATTGAGTAGAATAATGTTAAAGAATTAGCTAGAAAAGCAATTCTCCCTGAATTTTATATTTTTTATTCCATATTTAAGCAGTTAGGCAAGTGAGAAAAAAGCTATCATTTAAAATTGAAGTTTATGTTCTGGATTACCTGTGTTGTGGACTCTTACTTTTAGAAGTGTGCATGTTCTGGCCTAATCCAATTTGTAAGGTAGAATAGAGTTTATGATTGTGGGTAGAAGGAAGCATTAAGGAACAAGAGGAAAGTTGTGTGTTTCATTGGTACTATATTGTACCCTGATGGGCTCTTCTCTTCTTTGTGACCCTTCTGTGAGGGGATTCATATGGACTTTGGGTCTCTCCACAGCCCCACCTGTGCCCCTTCACATAGAGCATGATTTTGTTCTGGATGTTTGTTGCCTGATACCTGAAGCCATTGACACCTCATGATCATACAGGATGATATGCTTCATTCCCATGGGCTTTGTTGTTTCTCACCTAGATAACTGCTTGATATTCAAACCCTTAAAGTCCCAGATGCTATATCTTTTGATGACCAGGGATCATCAGTTTTCTACATCACATTTGCTTATACACCCATTTAGATAAACCCATCAATGCCAACAAAGAGAATACCAAGAGATATTAGGAGGATAATGTATCACAAGAATCAACATATAACACCTGCCAGGTGAACAGACAAAAGAAAAGTGGGTGAAGGGTGACAGAGGACTATTTAAAATATGAAAATAACAATCTATAACTTATCAAGGATCCACAAGGGAGGATGGGTGAGAGCAGGAGAGGGAAATGAGTAGCTGAAATAGAGGACTCAAGTAAAAAGAAAATGCTTTGAAAATGTACAAATGTGCTTGACACAGTGGATGATTTTATGGATTGTGATAGATGTAAGAAGACCCTGCTTGGCCAAATATTTAATTTTTAAAATTTCAAGCTCAGTATGGTGCTTTTGAACAAGAGTAAGCAAATATAGACGGAAAAGTTTTGATAAAAGCTTGCGAATATAGAGAACACAGGTTACCTTTAAGTGGAGCTAATGTGCATTGCTAGTGTGTGGTATATCATCCAGATATACGGAAGCACTTCATTTAGTGTGATGATAAAACATGATTTGTGAAAGGTTACTTTAATTTCCCTGAGTTTTTTTGGGGGGAGGGTGGGCATCACTGCTCTCCAGTGGTGGGAGTAGGAGGCCCAGCTCCACTGCTGGAATTGAACTTCCAACCCAGTGGGCCGCAGTCCCGCGCACAACCACTACGCCACCGGGGCTCAGCCCTTCCCTGAGTTTATATTGCTTTTGAGATGTGCCAAAGCATACAGTATGAAGAGCATATAGATATAGATGATATAGATATAGAGATGGAGATAGAGATATATAGGCATATATATTTTTAGATTGTTTATATTTTGGGAAATCCAACTAATGGGATAAGGGATAGCATATTAGTAGCCATGTCCAAGAGCAAAGTTATGATTAACTGAAATACTTTGTCTAAATTAGGGAACTGGATGTCAGGCGGAATCATTAGATTTCACTATAGTGCCAAACAATATTTACCTATGTCTTTTACATCATGTTTTTAAACTGTATGTGACTATTTTATTCTATTAACCCAGATAGCTCACAACTGAATCTAGTTCATTTCATTTTATAGTCCGAGAAAATTATTAATTAAAGATTTTATGATATAGAAGAAAACATGCTTCAAGGCTTAAAGATAATTATGACAAAGAAATCCAATGAAATTGAGGGAAAATGCATGAGCCAAGTAACTTATTCCTTTCTATTCCATCTAATACATTGCCCTTCTGGCAATTAAGCTCATTTCCATTCATCTCTTGCAGTTATTGAATTCTAAATATTGAAGAAACCACATTTTATTAAGAGATGCAACACTTTCACTTTTGGATAAAAGATTTACTTCATAAAAGATGAAACTTTAATCTAAATTTACCATTTAAAGGTGTTGCATTCTATTATCTGGAAGTCCTACATATAAATGAGGCAGAGAGCCTTTTAAATTTTTTCTCCCTAAATTCAGGATGTTTCAGAATCCCTTTCAAAATATAAATTTGTTTTCTAAACATGAAAGTTTCATTTCTGAATTGATGGACTATTATTTTGAAGCTGAAAAGTCAGCATTAGTTAATCTTTGATCTCATTCCACATTTTTGAATGTGCCCTAACCTCTTTTTCTTAATAAGATTTCAGATGTGTCACAGGTTATAAATCCCTACTTATAAGAATTTCTATAGGTCTCATCCAAGGAGCCTGATAGCATCCAGCATTGTCTACATTGTCGGCCCTCTGTTTTGTCAACAATAGTCAACCTGCACATTGACTTCCCTGGTGACAGAATCCACACTATCTACAGGCTCTTAAGTGCTAGAGGTTTCAGAAAAGAAAAAGACAAAAAAAGTACTATCTAAGTCCAGCAATACTGTAACTCATCCTTAAATGCCGGATATATTATTTATTAAAATATTGTATATAATAATTAAAAAGTTGATTTTTTGGTGGAATTCAATCTTTATTTTTTTTATTATTTTTTTTTTTAGGCATCACTGCCCTCATGGTGGGAGTAGGAGGCCCAGCATTTGCTCCTGTGAGCAGGAATTGATCCTCCATCCCAATGGGCCACAGTCCTGCGCACAACCACTACGCCACCGGGGCTCAGCCCAATTCAATCTTTATTTACAGGACACTGCAATATAGGAAATTCCACACAGAAACAAGATTTTTTTGTTTGATTTTTGGTTAGTATATAAAGGAAAGTTTTGTTAAGATTAAAAAACTAAAGCATAGAAGCAAAGTAATGAAGTGGGGTGGTGAATTGCTATTATTGAATCAACTGTAACATCCCAGTCTAGGACCTCTTATTTTTCTCCCTGTAACCAAAATAATCTTTTGTAATGCATGAGGTTCTCATTGTTTATTTATAGAAGACCGATTTATAGATGTGGATGGTTTTTCTTTCTAGGCTACCTTAGTCTTGGAACTCTGCTGAAATTGGTTCAAGATGACATATCCTACTGATATTTGATGTGTCAATTGCAAAACTTTTCTGCCACATGAGAGGAGAATCAATCCACCATAGCACACTGAGACAGATGGGTTAAAACATGTCACTGATTTGGGTGGCTGGCATGAGGTCAATTCTTCAAACATCATAACAAAATCTATGTAAAACATAATAACAATCACCTGGTCCTGGATTTTCTTCCCAGTGTTATATGTAAGCCCCTTGTTGCAACCATTTTATCAATCTATCTTGTTGAGGGTTTCCGCTTTTTCTGGGACCCTCTTTATTATCAAACATAAGACCTTTTGCAGAGGCTGCTCTCTCTATCTTGATAACATATCCAAACCACAGGAGATGAAGTGTCCTCATCCTCACTTCCAGGAGCACTCTATCTTTATTTCTTCTAAGACTGATTTGTTTGTTCTTCTAACATTCCACAGTATTTTCCATATTCTTTGCCAACAGTGTACATACGACATCAATTGTTTTCCATCCTTTCAGATTTACTGTACAACTTTCAAATGCCTCTGAGGCGATTGGAAGTATTGCAGATAAAGCAGGCGCATAAGCAAAAGTGGTGAAGAAAGCTGACAGTGCCCAGGTATTAAGGGATATAGAGTTTGAGGCCTTAAAGACTTGAAGATAAACAAGTGGCCATCTAGTTTAGAAGCAACAAAGTCCACATGAACGAAGCACAGCAGCCTGGGTGATCACAAGGTGTTGAGGGGATAAGCTATCAGGCATCAAAGAATGAAAAAAAAAACATGTCATCATGAATGAGGGGGAATACAGAGCGAGGATCGAAAGCCTATCTGTAGACAACTGAACATTCCCTCACAGAAGGCTTGGGGAGGGGAAGAGGCAGTCAGAATGCAGTGTAGCAACAATGAAACATACAATGTTCCTCTAATTATTAAATGGTGTCACTCCCCCACTATCATGATCCCAGTTCTACCTAATAAATTTGGCTGGACTGGAGGATATACACTGATACAGACAGGAACTGGAAATACAGGAGAGAAGAACCCCTTAGAACCAGTGGTGAGAAAGGTGATAATGGGAGGGAGGAGGGGAGGCGGGGTGGAAAGAGGGAACAGATTGCAAGGGTCTACATATAACCTCCTCCCTGGAAAGCGGAGAAAGGGGTCAAGGGAGATGTCAGAGGGTGTAAGATATGACATAATGATTTATAAATTATAAAGGATTAAAAGAGGAGGGAGAAGCAGTGAGGGAGGGGAAAAGTGAGAAGTGGATACCAGGAAACCAAGTAGAAAGCAAGTGTTTTGGGAATGATGAGGGAAACAAATATATAAATGTGCTTGACACAATGGTTGGATGTATGGATTGTGATGAGCTGTATGAGCCCCCAGTAAAATAACTTAAATAAGTATTATGGCTCAGGTTAGGAACACCTTATTCCTCAAGGTATATCAAACTTTTTAAAGATGTCTTGTTCAGCAGATTTGCACAATGCAATATGCCACTTGATTGCTTTACTGCTATTTCCATGAGCTAAAAATTGCAGAAACAAGTAAAATTAAATATTTGATTATTTCAGATTTTATTCATTCATTATGATGCTCTCTATTTGAGGAGTTTTAGGGTTGTTTGCTTTGTTTATATGGATTGTGACTCATGCTGAAAACTTTGAACTTTAACACCAAGTGTCTCAAGGCCTCCTCACTTTCAGCTGGCATGCTGTGTCATCTATCTCTTGTTACTAATAAGCCTTCATCCAAACCTGATGCCACTGTCTTCTTCAGATCACCTAGTTTTTCAGAATATCTGTTTAGCAGAAATTTGGAATTATTCTGGTGGAAAGATATAACCTTTTTTTCTGAATTTAACACTGCTATATCCCTTTGTTCTTAAAAAAAACTGTGTCTCAGTCCATGAAAAAGTTTCACGAGTCCAATGAAGTTCCTTTGAATTCACATGCTTTGACATGTTACTCATAGGCTATTATGGTCCACACAATTAAATGAATTTTTTAGTAAATTTAACAAAAGTTATCATCTTTTGTTTTAAAGATCATTTTATTAGGCATTCTTAAAACTCTTGTTACAATCCATGCATACATTGTATCTGTCGTATTAGTACATTTATTGCCATTGTTCTTTTCTAGACATTTATTTTCCATTGAGTCCTTGCGATCAGTTCTTCTTTTTCACACCACCCCCCAACCTGCATGTCCCCTTGATAGATTATAGATTGTTTTCATCTTCAAATTTCACACTGTCCACTATCTCTCTTACCCTCCGGTTTCCATTGTTGTTCACCCTGGATAGGGATAAATGGTTATGTGACATTCATTGCAATTGGTACCCCTTCTCTTCCCACTTCTCCCCCCTCTTTCCCCTACCTTTTCTTCTATTGACATTTCCATTCCTGTTCCTGGGTTCCATATATGGTTTGTTGTATCTCTTACTTACACTTATGTACATGCTCCCTTCTAGTCCAGAGTGAGAACCATCACTGAAGCCATGACAGTGGGCAGGGGTGGGGGGAGCAGGAGACCTCAAGGCATGAGAGGCATATTGTGTGATCCATCAGTACTCTACAGCACCCTGATTGACTCATCTCCTCCCTCTGACCCCTCTCAGGCCGGATGTTCCATTGTCCACAGATGGGCTTTGGGTTTCCGCTCCAACCCAACCCATTCTCCCCAATTCACTTTTATTTGTTTGCCAGTTGTTTGTTGTGAATCTTTTGATGCTCATTGTCCAATCTCAGTGCTTCTTCCATGCGGGCTTGTTGTTTCACTATTGTTTGGCTGCTTGTTTAACTTCAAGCCTGTAAGATCTCAGATGCTGTATCTTTTTAGTAGCAGGGACCATCCCCTGTTTTCACATTTACTTATGCATCCATTTTGTCTTCAGTGATCATGGGGGAAAGGGAGGTGAGGAAAACAGAATGACAGTTTTTTAGAACAGAATGTCCTTATAATGAAGAGAGGAATGAGCCAAGGCCCAAGGTCTATTGGCAACCTCGGTGTCTTCCCTTATACATATGTGTACTTAGGCTAATGTGTCTGTTGTTATGAATTAATATGTTAAAATACATACACACTTGTTGCCGATCTATACCTTTTCTTCCTAGAGCTTACTTCTGTTTCTTGTTTGCTCCTTCTGCCCTGCCATCACTTTCTGCCTTCTTCTGCTCTTAGTGTTTCTTCTCAGCTAGATTGATGTTGCTGTAATGCTCACTGACCCCCAACTCTCTCCTACATATTGCTTTCGATATTCTAGTCCACTGTCCATGATTCTCTCCTCTCATCACACCCTTCTCCCTGCCTCCTTCTCCCCCTTGGCCAGCGGATCTCAACCTGTGTGTCTGGAAGTGGTCAGATTTTAACATTGGTAAAGTGGGACACCATTGACCAGGGCGAGGGGGTGGGAGGGGTATATTTCCTTCCCCTTCTCCTGCCATTCCTTAGCTTGTCATGCATTCTTTCCAAAAATCTTGACTTTTAAAAAATGCTACAGAACACAGGAAAAATGGTTTGAAACTGGGACTGTCCCACCAAAAGCAGGATGCCTGGCCACTCTGCAACTCCTTCTGGGATGATTGGCCCCATTGCTTTCTCCCTGAACTTTGATCCCATGTTCATCCCATAAAAGTGGGCAATCCAGCAATGGTTTAGTCTGAATAATAAGAAAACATAAGGTTGAAAAAAGAAAAGGAGACAAAAAGAAATGGCAAGAACCAAAATGGATTCAGGTTTGTTCTCTGGGAGAGATCCAGGAGCTATCCTCCGAGCCTGAAGTCCATTTTTGGGGCTCCTCAGGGATGCTGTGGATCCTTTTACTCCAATTGCTGATCTGTTACATTACACTCCTGTTTGTCCTGCTGCAGGAGATTCGGTCCACGATGTCTTCCCATCGTGTGTCCCCTCTATTGCCCCCTGTCACCAGGTGCTCCAGTTAGGGAACACGATGTCTTGAGTGGTTGGCAGACCCACAGTCCTCTTTGTTTCTTAGCAGTGCCATGCAGGGACATCTTCCTCCAGACTTGATGTGCCCATATGAAGTCTAGGCTGTCTGTCCCTCTCCTTTTTCTTCTTGGTTTGCTTCAGTGTTGACATGGTAAGTTGTTTCTGTTCCCCTTACCTAAAGGTCTAATATTGCTTTTGTAGCACACACTTTCAAGGCGGGGGTCAGACTGGCTCTGATTGGGTCTCTCCCTGTATTCCAGTCTTCTCATGCATTTCTCCACATGGGTTACTCTCTTTTTTGGTGCATCATGGCTAGGTCTGTATGCACACTCCAATTCTCTTGAGACACAATTTCTCCCCTTGAGAGGGTTAGTGCCCTGTCCCCTTCATGTCATCATCTTCGTTTCTCCTCCATGCTCCCTCTTTCTTGCCCCTTTCCCTTTCTTTATGTTGAATTCACATGTACTTCCCTGGGTCTGGTTTTACCTCCATCCTACTGCCTGTGCCTCTTCCCATATATTGTGAGATAAGTACCTTTTCTTCTAGTCCTGCTGTGCTGATTATACTTATCTCAGGAGACTTAAGCTACACTTGTCATTTTATTATTGGCTTATCTACCATAACATAATGCTTGACAACTCTTCCTATAAATTACATGTTTCCTCTGATTATCCATGTTTTTTAGTGTTGCATAGTATTCCATTGTGTGCATGTGTCCATTTATTAATTCACTTTTCCAGTGACAAAACTTGGGGCAGATTTCAGCTCTTTTTTTACTGTAAATTGTGTCACAATAAACATTGGAGCCCAGAAGACTGGCCGTGTTTTATATCTTACCTCCTCTGGGTATTTGCCTAGTATAGAGATGGGTGGTTCATAAGGTGGGTCCATTTCTATTCTTCCAGTAGTGCCAGATCGTTTTCATTAGTGGTTGACCAAGTGTATGCGAATATCAGCAGTGGTATTCGCATATTCACCACAACCCCACCAACATCTGTTGCTCTCTGATTTTCTGATTTGGGCTAACCTCAAAGGTGTTAGATCATATCTCATGGTCGCTTTCATTTGCATTTCTCTTATGGCCAATAAATGTGAATACTTTCTCTTGTTTATTGTTAATGTGGGTTTCCTCCCTAGTGAACTTTCTTTTCAGTTCTTTTGCCCACTTCGTCAGGCAGTTAACTGTTTTTCTCTTTTTGCAGGCTAGAAAAGTATTGTAGATTTTAGCAATAAAATGTCTGATGTGTTGTCTGATGTGTTATTGTGGCAGTCATGTGCTTATGTTAATTTTATGATTGAAATGTAGAGGTGGATTCTAGCCTGTTAATCAGGAGAAAGCCATTGATGAGGCCTCTGTGTGGGCATGGCTTTCTCCTGAGACTTCTGGGAAATCTTACGATATTTCCCTCGTGAAGATGAGAAGCTATCTTCCCCAGTTGTGGGGAGTTAGTCTTAGAGGCGGTAAGTCACCGGAAAGACAAGATGGCAGCGTCTGAGAAGCTGGAGGAGCCGGTGGAGAGACTACACGGCTTTGCGCTGATGGAACCAGACCTCTGAAGCTGGAGCGGCATGCTGTTGATGGACCCTTCCCTGACCTGGAAACGGGGAGCCATGGGGCGACCCCTGCCAGCACCAGAATTCTTCACCCACTGACCTGTGACTTCATGAGTCAGAAGGAGACTTCGTAGACTGATTTCGGGCATATGGGTTAATATCGGACTTATGACTTTGTACTGTACTGGATTGGGATGCCTTCTCAGTGTCACATTCTTTTTGTATATAAACCCTTTCCTTATATCTATATGCGTGTCTATGAAATTTGTTCGCCTTGTCTACCCGGACTAACAAAGTCATTACTATAAATTCTCTCTCAATCTGTGGGTTGCCTTGTTACATTTCTGGTGAAGTCTTTTGAGGTGTACAGGTGCTTTATTTTTATTAACTATCATTTGCTGATTTCCAGGTTACCTACATATGTATCCTTCCCTATTCAGGTAAGCCTATGTATTCCCTGGTGCAATGATCTTAGACTAGACCTGATTCCTTCCTTGATGATCCTGATGGTTGGTGATTTACTTCTAGGTCTGTGATCCACCTTTAGTTTGTTCTTGTGCATGGGGTGAGGTAAACATCTTCTTTCATTTTTCTACAAGAGACTATCCATTGTTTCCAGCACCACTTGTTAAAGAAGGAGTCCACTTCCCACTTGCTGCCTTGGGGACTCATCGAAGATCCATTGTCTATATACTGATAATTTTACTTCTAAACTTTCTGTTCTTTTCCAATGGTCTGAATATCTGTCATTACACCAGTAATATGTTTGATCACTCTGGCTGTGTAGTAGGTGATAAAATTAGGTAAAACAAGTCATTTTTTCTTCTTCTTGAGGAGTTCTCTGCTAATTCTGGGTTTATTTCCTCTCCATATTAACTTGATGGTTGGTTTTTCCAATTATTTGGAAAAGGTTGTTGATATTTGAATTGAAATAGTGTCACACTTATAAAGTGTTTGGGGTAAGATTGACATTTTTACTATATTGAGACCTCTAATCCCCAAGCATGAGATATTTTTCCATTTCGGGAGATCACCTTTGATTTCTTGTAGTAGGGTCTTATCGTTTTTGTTTTTTTTTTGTATAGTTTTTTATGTTCCTTTTTGTTAAATATATTCCTAGGTATTTCAATTTGTTCTTGACTATTATGAAGGGTAATGCCTTCTTGCTCTCCTCTTCCATAGTCCTGTCCAATGTATATAGCAAGCCTATCAACTTCTGTTTTGTTCATCTTGTATCCTGTCACTCTCCCATATCCCTCTATTGGTGTAAGCACTCCTGTTGTGGAGTTTTGGGGATTTTCAGTGTACAGAATCATGTCATCTGCAAGTAAAGATAATTTCACCTCCCCCTCTGCTCTGTAATACTTTGTGGAGGATCTGTATTAACGCTTCCCTTAACGCTTCCCTTACCCTGTGAAGCCCCCTGTTCAGGTAGCTTCTTGATAACCAGATCTATTTCTTCCCTCGCTTTGGGTGTGTTAAGGTTCTCAAATTCTGTCTGGGGTAGTCTAGGAAGGGACTCTTTTCCAAGTATTTATCCATATATCTCATGTTTTTGAAATCATTAGAGTGCAGTCCTTTGTAGTGCTCTGTGACTATCCTTTTAATCTCATTAGGATCTGTCATAATCAATTGCCATCTCATTCTGGCAACAGATTCCTCCTTCCTTTCCTTGGTTAGGTTTGCCAGCAATCTGTCAATTCTGTTGATTCTTTCATGAAACCAGCTTTTTGCTGCATTAATTGTTTACATCACTCTTTTGTCTCCCGCTGGTTTAACTCTGCCCTGATTTTTATTAATGCTTTTCTTTTACTATTGGAGGGGTTGTTCTGTTGGCTCTGTTCTAGTTGCTGGAGGTTTTGTAATAACATATCAGTCATGAGCCTCTCTTCTTTTTCATATATGTATGTATTGATATTAAGCTACCTCTGATAACTACCTTTGCAGTATCCCATAAGTCTTGATATGCTGTATCGTCATTCTCATTAGTTTCTATAATCTTCCTAACCTCCTCTCTAATCTGGGGCTGAACCCATTCATGTCACAGAAGCTAGTTGTTCATCCTCCAATTGCATGCCTTTCCTTTTCTGGTTGTCCTTTTATTAATCTCCAGTTTTAGGGCATGGTTATCAAAGAATGATATCTGAATAACCCTTAGGTTATTTACTTAGGTTTGAATTGTGTCCCACCACGTGATCTTTTCTCAAAAATAAAATGATGGTGTGGGTTTGAGAAGAATGTGAATTATTTTTGTCTATGGATGGAAAATTATAAATGTCTATAAGGTCCAGTTATTTGCATTATTTAGCTCTATAGCCTCTTTGCTGAGCTTTTGGACAGTGAACTATCTTTCTCTCATAGCAGAATATTAAGGCAACCTACTATGATTGTTGAATCTATGATTTCTTTTTTACCTTTGTAATCGTTTTTTGATGAAATTCTCCACTCTATTGCTAGGTGAGTAAATACTCAATAGGCTAACTGGTTCCTGGTTTACTGATCCTTTGAGCATTATATAGTGCCTCTCCTCTCTTTTTATGGTTGTAACTTTAATATCAAATTTGTCAGAGATTAGGATTGCCACCCTGATATTTCTAAGTAGCCATTTGCCTGGTATACTTTCTGCCAGTCTTTTACTCTTAGTTTATTTTTGTCTGTGCACTTACGATGTGTGTCTTACAGGAAAGATATTGTTGGGTTATATTTTCTGAGTCAGTCTTCAAGCCTTTTTATTTTAATGTATGAATTGAGGCCATTGGAATTCAGAGTTATTATCATGATCTGCAGATTCATTGCTGGCATCTCATGTCTTGCATTTTAGGTGTTTTCCTATCTCTCTTCATATTGGTATGCTGTGTTTGGGTGGAGAGCTTCTATCTGGTCTTGTTTTCCCTCTGAGGCTCTGTTATCTTGGTAATTCTTAGCATGTCTTGGGGGTTGAGTTGGGCTGTATAGTGGTCTCCTGCTTGTGCTTGGTGGAGGTGGATCCTCTGACCATAGTGGGTCTATCATTATTTTCCACACAGTAAGGTATCTTGCAGCATATTCTTTGAGTCTTTTCTTCTTCAATACCCTTATCTCCCCATTTATCCTTATGGATAATTTGGCAGGGTAAAGGATTCGTGACCAGGCATTATTTTTCTTTCCTATTTCAGAAGATGTTGTTCACTCTCTCCTCTTGATGGTTTCTGCTGTTAGGTCTGAGTATATTCTTACCTGGGCTCTCTTGTATTTGACTGTCTTACTTTCTCTTGCTTCTCTTAATTTATTTTTCCTCAAAATAGGACATTTTAGCTAGGATGTCTTGATGTCTATGGTGAGTCCTTCTTGAAGTTTATTTTTGGAGGGATGTTCTCTTTGCTCCCTGTATGAGTGCCTAAATCTCATTCATTAAGTTAGGAAAATTTGCTTCCAAAAACCCCTTCTCTATCTTATCTTTAAACTTATGGCTTTGTTTCATGCTCTGGTAGACCAATTATTCAAATATTATTCCTATTCATAGCATCTTTCATTGATCATCGGTTATCTTTCATTTCTTTTATTTTCCTGTCTGCCTGTCTTTCTAGTTTGTTGAGGCTTGTTTGGGTGTCTTCAAGATCACTGATATGGTTCTTTGTCTCCTCAAGTCTAATCATAACTTCGGTAAACTGATAAACTGTTTCTGCTATCTCATTCATTAGTGCTTGCATTTCCCTTTGGTGCATGGACTTAAATGTGGACTTGAACTCCTCTATCATTGAGGCCTTATTCTGCACTATTTCCCTCAACTCCTGTATCATTCCAAGCAGCCTTCTGAAGATGTTTTTTTGTGGCATATCTGAGTCTGATTCATCTATGAGTGTCATTAACAGTGTTACTATGTTTTGTCTCTGTAGTTTTTTTTTTTTGGTTGTTGTTGTTGAGAGTGATGTGGTCTGTTGATGCTTCCTTGAACTTTCTGTGGAAGTAGGCCCAATGTTTCTGGGAAACAGGGGGCCCTGAATTGTGTCCCTGTGTTACTGATAAGTGTGTTTTCAGGGGGCTGCTTGTGACTTACTATAACCATGGATCAGACGGCAACATAGGCAGAGTTCCTCGTTGTCACAGTGGCCAACAGTGAGCAGTATCAGTGAGTGGAGTGGAGTGGGGCAAGTCTTTAAGTTATACCTATCGGCTACTTCGAACTGGTTTAGCAGGCCATGCTTAGCAACCTTTTTTTTCTGGGCATCATCTTGAAAGTTGTAGAATTGAGTGTGTCTAAATTCAGATAAGATCCAAGTTGGTTCACAGGCAATTATCTTTCTAGGATTTCAGGAAATGTCAATCTGTTGTCAACAGTGATATACTAAATGTTCCTATTAATCTTCATCAAACTTCTGCTAACTCCCTTTCTATGTACAGTCACTAAAGGTTTTGAAAGTCTTCAGTAAAATTATACTTACTTATAATACTGACATTATTTGAAACATTCTATTTTATGCATGTTGTTTCTTGAAAAGGAGGACAAGTATAGAGCTCTGTCAGTCTGTTGACCACAGAGCTCTCTTCCAAATTTCCAGGCATAAACTAGTAAGCCATCCCAGTATGATCTTCATCTTGCTGAAACATTTCAATTCTGAAAACTCTTTTGGTCTTGCTTTCTGCTAATTCCTTCAGTACATCTTGATGCTGCATTATCCTTTGTAAAATCAATTTTATTTAATAATCTAATTATTTGCTGCACATAATTTTGAGTGAGTATAGTGAAATAATTCAACTTTGACAGATATCTTTCCTGATTTTGAAGCATGCAGTCTTTCTGTGTTCTTTCACACCACTGACCCATGTGCATGTTCCATCATTATCTCCAACACTCAAGTCTCCACACTGTAGTCATCTATCCTATTGCTTTATCCACCTTCACGGTTTTTGCCAACCCCCCCTTTTATAAACTCCAAAATCTATTCTTTTAGTATAAATATCTTAGCTTGATTTTTTTTTTTACTATATTAGAGGCCTCGTAGTATTTTTCCTTGGAGCCAATCTATACAGGAAGGTGCTTGATGGATTCATAATCATTTATGTATAATATTCCATTTGTATAGTATTCCATTTGTGGAATACTGTGTATAGTATTCCATTGTTTACGTGAACCAAAGTTTCTTTATCTTTTCTTCTACTGATGAGAATTTAGATGATTTCTATCTTCTTACTTTTTTATTAAATCATTTTATTGGGGGCTCATACAACTCCTATCGCAATCCACACTTACATCCATTATGCCAAGCACTTTTGTACACTTTTTTTCCTCATCAGTCCCAAAACATTTGCTTTCTACTTGAGTTCCTGGTATCTGCTCCTCATTTCCCCCCTTCATTCCTTCTCCCTCCTCCCTCATGAACACTTGATAATTTAAAAATTATTATTATTTTGTCATATCTTACACCCTCTGATGTCTTCCCTCACCCACTTCTTGGTTCTCCACTCCCCAGGGAGGAGGTTATATGTCATTCTTCGTAATCTGTTCCCCCTCTTTGCTCTCCCCCCAATATTGCCCTTCTCACAATTGATCCTGAGGGGTTCTTCTGTCCTGAATCCCCTGTGTGATCCCAATTCTACCTTAAAAGTCCAGATGGACAGGAGGATGTACACTGGTACAGATAGGAACTTCTTGCTATTTTTAACAAGGATATATATCACCAGAGGAGTAGCTGGACAATATGACATTTCTGTCCCAAGTAATTTGTGGTTGTACATCTACAGATTTCATAAGGGTTCAAATATTTCTGTGGCTTCCAACTTTTAGAGTTTTTCTTACAACACCACTATATAATTCAAAAAGCACGCTAAACCAATGCCATTATGTCATTTTAAAATTTCAAATTGTGATTTATGTCCAAATGTTAGATTATTTTAGTTCTACTTTATTTTGAAAATTCACTATGTGACTTTGAGAGACATGTATTAAGTCTATTGGGCATGTTCTATTATAGCATAAATGATACTAGAAGAAGGAGAAGAAGAAAGAGAGGGAAGTGAATATGAGAGAATGGCAGGGGAGATGTTGCTTGCTGCTCTACAGCCTCAACAAGACAGTGGAAGAATCAAATTTCATGTCAGCATTACCTTATTCCAATATGTAGGACAGAGGTCAGACATGCCTAACCCTCCAAACCTTCCTACAAATTCTGACACCATTGTTACCTCCCAGTGTCATTCTACTTTTCAGATGGATCTAATAATTCATTGTGATGATCACACAGAGGTCAGACAATACTTATAATTAATGGGGTTTTTTCAAGAAGAAGACATGTTACGAATGCTCAACTTCAGTCATTCACATAAGAGAGTATCTTCCCACCCATGCCCTCAGGCAGAATGCTCCCTGATTTCTGGGGTCTCTATCACATATCCCATTGGCTCATGCAAAGTCACAAAGCTATCTTAAAGCTGCAAATATCATATGTTATGCCATTCGACCATAAGTGTCAGCCCACAAGAATTCAGCTCTATCTTTGTGGTCAGCAAACCTTACTCACCAAAGTAAATATCTGTCAGCCTCCCAATCCACAAGCCAGCTACTAGACCAAAGACTCTTATCCTCACTTGTTTCTTGGGCTGGCCATTCCAGAACTTTGTCTCCTGGCCTGCCATTTCTCCTCGGCCACTCTTCTGTCGCTCAGCTACTCAGCCAGCCCACTTCTCAAGACAATACATTGTAGAGATATAAAATCTTAAATGGGCATTTTGGGGTCTGCTTTAGGTACATTTACAAAAATTTACAAGAATTACAAAAATAAAATAAAAACAAAATGCACTGTTTCCTGAATCTGTGTATGCATGGATGCATATCTAAACACCTCTGTTTCTTGGCTTGAAGGTTTTTGATCATGGTTTCATGGGATATCCTAGTTAATTGGCTTAACAATGTGCTTAGTGCCTCCATTCTAACTTATGATTCTGAGATAAAGCCCATGATCTTAAAAGTTTGCAAGTCACAGTCCAAAAATTGTTCTCTACTTATTTAGGGAACAAGGAAGAAGGAAAATCTGAAATAGATGAAGACAGGTTTGCCTGGTTGTCTCCAGAAACTGTTGTTGTTTTTACTATGAAACCAGAAGAACTGGCTGATGCCCACCTAGGACTAATAAGATTTTCATCAGAGATTTCATAGAAAAATTCCCATCAAGACAGAATAGAAAATGCAATTTGAAATTTTCATAGAATTCACATTTCTGGAGTTTTATTTTTAAAAAAACCAAAATGATGAATCCCTCATATGATTTCCCTGAGAAAATATTTAAAACCTAAGGCAAAGTATTACCTTTACAAACATAGCCTTGTTTAACTTGAAAATAATGGCTGTATTATACATTGGACTTTTAATATCTACCTATGAAAGATGAATTCAAACAGTAATTTGAAAAACTAGATTGGAAACTCAGGGATTTGATGAGGCTTTTAAGAAATGGAAGGTGAGAATGTTTGCACAAACTGGAGAATGCAATCAGTATTACTGAGCTTTACTTGCCCATGGAGAAATTGTTCTGTTGTGTATATTCTCAACAACAGCAACTCGAGTATTCAAAATTCAACTTTTTGTACACTTCAGAGCTAACTTAAAACTCTTACATCAATCTGAACATTCTTCTTAAAGGATGGTATCATAAATCCTAAATTGATCTCCTCCTTATAATATGCTACCAAGACTCTGCAGATGTAATAGTGCCTCTTACTTTAATAATTATTGAATTATGATTATTTTGGTAGTTGTCTACCTGGAAACTTGACTACAGACATAGGTTTATGGTTAGATATCTTAAATAGACATACAATAAATTGAATAGGATATTTTCATCTTTAAAAAAAAAAGGTATTTGGGGGCTGAACCCCGGTGGTGTAGTGGTTGTGCATGAGAGTGCGGCCCAATGGGTACCACCAAAGGGCAGTGATGGCCCCCCAAAAATGAAGATATCTTAAAAACATATAATAATGAAGCATTTTAAATTGTATTTTGCCATATTTTTAGAAGGTAAACTATAATTGAATTAATGAAAAGTCTGCATTCTAAAGGCAGCAAATGAAAAGGAAATGTCCTTTTTATATTTTATCTTCTTAAATTATTTGTATAAATAAGACTACTACAATGTAAAAAATGATTATAGCCAAAAATTCATGTCTGTTTCATATTATGCTATTTTTAAAAGAGAAAATTAATGCAAACTACTGATATATAACTTATGCATACAAATTTATTTAACATACTGATCTCTCTTCTTTGAACCTATTTTAAGAAGTACTTTTCAAAATTTATTCTTCTATGTTAAAAGTCTGCTAATCAATGTCTTAAAATGTAGTATATTCAAACTTCCTTAATACTAATTTTTCATGCAGTAGATTTTCTAGTTGAAAATATTCTGATATTGTTTTATGGATTGGCATGGATTAGTCTGTAAATTTTGTGGCAAATACCAAGTACATCTCAAATTTCCCCACAGAGGACAATAATTCATCTGTAATTTTTGGCTTCATATTTTGGCAAGCAAGGGGATTATAGAAATTAATGAGTTCAATTTTTTTGCTCAAAAAGGGAGATAGGAAATTATATTATAGTGTTTCCATTGAAATGAATCATGTTCCACAAAAAATATATATTGTAAATCCTCATCTCTATTCATATGACTATCTTTCTCTTTGGGTTTTCTGTTATGTTAAACGACTATATATCAGTGTATGGTGTGCTTTAAGCCATTCACTTTTGAGATATGAACAGAGCAGATTAGACAGAGAGAAGAAAACAGAAATGAAGGAATTTGGTTGCCATGCCACTTGACAATCACTAATGAGTCAAACAAAAGAAGTTGAAGAGATAACAACTTTCCTGAGCCAGTAAAAAGAGAAAGCCTTTGTCTAGAAATGCTGTCCCAGATTCAGATTTCTATCCCAGGATACTGAAAAAATTAAACATATCTTTGTCACAGCTACCCACTTGTGATATCTATGTTAGATAGTCACTAGATATTGAGCACACTGTGTTAAGTTTAACCACGTTGATGTCTGGTATTAGAAATATATGTTGATATATTGGAAAGAGAGGAAGCCATTCTGTGATAAAATATAGGAGATAATATAATTAACAATTGTAGTGCTTTCTGACTGGCCAGTAATAAGAAAAAAACCTTCATGATAAATAAAATTTATAGCAAATGAAATTAATTACTGTATATGTTTAATCCTTTTCCTTTTGCAACATTATATTCCTGCTTATCTTCTAAATAATTTATATTCCTGCTTATCTTCTAAATAATTAATATGTTCGACAATGGTGTGGAGATCATCTTTGATCCCCCTCTGCTTTCCTTAAGGAAGAGGGGACTTCAACTTAACATCAAGGAAGGTTTCAGACACACCTCTGTCCTCCACTCTTGTTTA
Organism: Nesogale talazaci; assembly: GCA_004026705.1. NCBI lineage: Eukaryota > Metazoa > Chordata > Mammalia > Afrosoricida > Tenrecidae > Nesogale > Nesogale talazaci. The sequence goes on from PVJH01014072.1 coordinate 20,544, forward strand.
CCCCATTCTGACAATAAGGGATGCTTTCCTTCCATAATACTTTAATTTTCTGCTAGATTTGATCATTTCTTTCAATGGTCTCATAGAACTCACAGGCAGTGTGCATGATTCTAGCATGTATTAGGATAGATCAAGCTTACAAAATGTTAAGGATACTCTACTTTTGGTCAGCAATTTCTATTCTCTCCTATGTCAGAAGACTTTTCTCCCTTGTCCTTGATTTCTCAGATATGTCATCCCTTGATTTCTGTCTCATTCTGTGTGCCAGATCAATCGTTCAATATTTTGCATCAAAAATAGACACTGCTTCACTACTTGTTTCATGGTCTTGAATCTTTTGCTCTTGGTCATGGCTGTTCTCTCATGCTTTTTGGTTGCAGCGTTGTTTATAGTCCACTGGTTGCTCTTGTTTCTTGAGGGTCTAGGATCCCCTTCCTGCTTCTGATGTGTAACTCTGATACTCACTAAAATGGAAATATTGATAAACCCTTGAATTAGGGTTTGCTACAACGTAGGTGCAAGCTTTCACTCAGTCATTTGGTGACAGTTACAAAGATTGTGCACAGAAGTGTCATAGAAGATGTTTTGCCAAGCTGTAGGTCTCCCTCTGCTTTTCTATTCACTGTCCCTTTCATATATAAATAATTAAATGCCCTAATTACATTCAATTAGTATTTATAATAACAGCTGTGAATGTTTACTTAGAACTGAATTGTATAATCCTATCAACATCATCTCCCACCCTCTATTCCCTCAAACCAGTAGGAAAAGAAGAAAGCATTTTGGGGGACACTGCCTTGTCCCATTCATTTTGAGACAAAATACACTCATGAAAGCTTTCAAGCCAGCCAGTTCATGACTTTATTGCCCCCATTTTAGATATTCAATTTCTAAATTGCCTATCTCTATCAACCCAGTACTTTGAGGATAAAAGCACATTTTTGTTTGGTTGTTTTTTGGGGCCATCATTGCCCTTTGGTGGTCAAGGGAGCTACCCAGACTTGCTCCTGAAGAGCCACTGCTGGATTTGAACCGCCAAGCCCATGGGCCACAGTCCCGCATTCAACCACTGCGCCACCGGGGCTTAGCCCCCATAAAAGCACATTTTGTGATGTAAAAACAAAACAAAAAACTTCATTTCTGTTTGGGCCTTTGAGTATCTGTATCAGTAAACAAAGCAGTACAAAATAGATATAAAGACTTCTGAAATTTACACTATTTCTTGGTGATCCAAACTTCTTTTTATCTTCATGAATTTGGCTTCAGATCAGCTTAGGTCTAGTGTTGCAAGTTAGGTCAAATGAATGCCAGCAGCACTTTAGACTCGCGAGGCTCTTCACACGCTCTCACCAGCCCTAATCACCAGGGAACAGGCTGTGCCAAGAGGGAGAGATTCCATCACTCTGAAACCTTGAGGCAAGCCAGCTCTTCCTCTTGTTCCTCATCTCCACTGTCTGTAGACAAAGCTAACAATTGCAATGGAACATATTCAAACTCAAGCAATATTTTCATTGCTATATTTTCTTCACTTCCATTCAGCAACTGGACTAGGTTGTGATCAAAATTATCAGAATAGGCTGCTCAACAATATCTTTTAACTGGAAGAAGATTCTACTCTTTTTTTTTTGTTATTCGATATTTTTTATGGGAGGCTACTACATCTCCCATCACAAGTCAAACATTGAGAAAATGGCATGGAGGCCATATCTGTCCTCCTTTGATTACACAAAGAGGTCAGCCTCTTTTTTTTTTTACTTATTTTTATTTTTTAAATCATTTTATTGGGTGCTTGTACATTGCTTTTCATCATACTTAGTTCAATACATAGTTACATATACTGTTCTAAGCACCCCCCCTTGCCTGTCCTCATTGACATTCTCCCAACTTTTGTCTTTTCACTTGGGCCCTTGATATGAGCCTCCCTTCCTTCCCCCTCCAACCTTTCCCCCCTTCCCCTCAGTCCTCTTTACTCTGCAGTCATTATTGTTTTGTCATATCTTGCACTGCCTGACATCTCCTCCTGCCCACTCCTCCCTTTGTCCATCCTCCAGATAGGAGACAGTCTGCAGATCCTCATAGCTGGCTTCCTCTCTCTACCCCACCCTCCCTACACCCATCCAGCAACTCCACTCCCACCAATGACCCCGAGGGATTTATCCACCCCAAGCTCCCTGTTTTTCCAGCTCCCATCTCTGCAAGTACACCACCTCCAGTCCAGCTGGAACTGCAGGGCAGATTTGGGACCGTGGTGGTTGGGGGGAGGAAACCTTCAGGAAATAGAGGAAAGTTTTATACTTCATTGCTACCTCACTACCCCTTGACTGACCCATCTCCTCCCTATGACTCACCTGTTCCGCGGTGTCCAATTGCCCACAAGTGGGCTTTGTGTCCCCACCCTGCTCTTCCCTTCATTCTTACTGATTTAATCCTTGTTCTTTGATGTTTGATGTCTGCTCCCTTCTACCCCTCATGATCACACAGGTTGGTGCGCTTCTTTTATGTGGGCTTTGCTGCTTCTGCGCTGGATGGCAACTTGTTCACCTTCTAACCTTTAAGATCCCAGCTACTTTATCGTTTGCTGGCTGGGCACCATCAATTTCCTTGGCTCTGTCTGCCTCTGCACACTTTTGTCCTCAGTAATCATGACAGGAGGGTGGGCACTTAATGATATGTTTTTTATTCTTTGATACCTGATAGCCTGGTTCTTTCCTCTCCTCATGGTTGCACAGGCTGGTGTGCTTCTTTTATGGTAGGCTTTGTAGCACTGTTTCCTCATCCTCAAGCCTTTGAGGTCTCAGGCCACCTTCACCACTCTTTCTCCTGTCCCCACTTGTCCTCAGTGATCATCCAGGAAAGTGCATACACAGTGATATTGTTTTCTTTTCCTGTTTTGATGCCTTTTGACTCCTCTCGGCCACATTGGCTGGTATGTTTCTTCTGTGTGGACTTGAATACTTCTCAGCTAATTGACTGTTTAGCTTCAGACTTTGAGACCCCAGACTGTATAGCTTTTGATATCTGGGTGGTATCCGTTTTCTTCACTACATTTGCTTATACACCTATTTGACTTCAGTGACCATATTGGGATGGTGAGCATTGTAGCCAGATTCATAGTGTAAAGATTTCTTAGGTCAGCCTCTTTGTGGTACCACCCTCCCTCCTTTTTCTGCATATTCTGACAATAACCAATCCTCCAAAGTTACTCTACATCTCTGCTGGGTATGATAATACTTTGCAATGACAACACAGAACCCACACAAAAATAGTGAGCATTGGGCTGAGTCCTGGTGACGTAAGTGGTTGAGTGCGGGACTGTGGCCCCGTGTGCTTGGCGGATGAAATCCAGGGGCGGCTCTCAGGAGCAGCGCTGGGTAGCTCCCACGGCCACCAGAGGGTCGTGATGCCCACAAAAACAAACAAACAAAATATTTAGCACTATGAGGACTTTATTAAGAAAATTATTAGGTTACCACAAGTCACATTAAAACAACAGAGCACTGAGTTATAATCTATTCTGAAAGCTAAAATCTGTCATCTCCATCAATGAATGTTTCAAGTCCACCTCACTTTTAGCAAGAAAAGATGGGTCATTTGAGCTTTGCAGGTTGTTTTTAAGCGTTCCTCCAATTTAGAGGTCCATTAGTCTTCCTACACTCCAACCTCTCTGATTATTTGCTCACTCTTGATTTGAAACCACACAGAGTTTCCTGTTCTGTTTGTATGACTGCTTCTTCATCCATATTCAAGTTCCCCAGGAGCACAATGGGTGTCCTGGAATTTCCATTCCTCTCAAAACTATCACCTTTGCTATGCGACACAGAGTGGAATGTCTTAGCATAATTACAAAAGACTATATATTTAAAATATAAAGAATTGAGCCAGGCATAGCAGAGCTTCTGTAGGATGGATATTTCCAAATATCAAGTATCAGAGCAACTCATTCTAAATTAATGCACCCAGTAGCATCACCTGGGAAGTTTCTCTCTGGTCACAGTGACTTTTTCTTTTTTACCCACCCCCACAGTGAATGTTTCTTAAAAGCAATTTTGCTCAAAGCTTGATTTTTGTGATGGCTGATTTAAAAGAACATGTGTGACTATAAAGTTTTGCTTTCCTGCTCTAGGAAAACACTGCAGAAACTGTTGTGATATTGAATTCAGCATATAAGAACAGCACTGTAGGAAAAAGTCGAATATATGAGTGGTTTTCTTGCTTTAAAAAGGTTAAATGTCAACTGATGACAGACCTCATTCTGGATGCCCATCACCTTCCCAAACGGTTTAACATTTCAACTCAGTGTATTTGGAGTTCGTTACATGAAATCCCACTATTAGTCGAGCTTTCTCTTTAAAGGTTCTGAAAAGAAGGCATAGCTGTGTGACAAAAAAAGGCCTGATTTGTAGCACATGGGGACTGATTTTGCCACCATGACAATGCACCTGCTCGTGCAGTAATCTCAGTGTGCCAGTTTGGGGCAAGAAACAGCATGTCTCTCTTGCCCCATGAAGCTTATTCACCTGATCTTATTCTGTCGTATTTCTTTTTGTTTTTGCCAATGAGGAAGGACCCAAGAGGACAGTAGTTTGATGATGCAGATGGGGTGCAGAAAAAAAACAAGGGAGGTGCTATCAAACAGGTGAGTTTGAAAAATGTTTCCAAGAATGGAATCAGAGATTTGATAAATATATTGAGTGTATTGAAGAATAGCTTGAAGAGGATATTTTTGTTTTATAATAAAAGTTAAATATATAATTTGAAAAAATTATATTTTGGGAGGGCACCCGTGTGTGTGTGTGTGTGTGTGTGTGTCTGTTTCTCTTTACCGGTCTGTGGTAGTTGTATAATCTGATGTTAATTGCAGATTAAGAGTGCTAGAGTGGAATATGACCTGTTCATCAGGATATAGCCAATGAGGTCTCTGTGTGGCCATTGCCTTCCCCTGAGGATTCTGGCAATTCCGGTATTTCTTCCTCAGAGGTGGGAGACACACACTCTCCCTCAGCAGACTAGGAGACATCCCTGAGAAGAAGTCAGATGGATATACCCTGATGCAAGCCAGAGCCCTGGACCTGGAGAAGTCATATGGAGGCTCCTGCCAGTGCTGAGATGTTTACACTGCCACTGGATCCACAAGATTTTCCATCCACTGGCTCTTCCTGCATTTAGCATCATTGCATTTGTTCTGAGACTCTGAAGAGGACTTTATATATATAATTGGTATCAGATATATGGCTTAATATCAGATTTATGGACTAGATCTGTACTGGGTTAAGATGTTTTCTCAATATTCAATTATTCTTGTATATAAAGGTCTTTCCTATCCACATATGAGTCTCTATGAATTTTTTTTCTCTAGTTTACCCGGACTAACACTCGATCTTTCATTCTAAAGTAAGTCTTTTATAGAAGTTCTGAGTGGATATGCATATCTTTTCAAGTGAAGTTTTCCTGATACTAAAATTACTGAGAGGAGAGTTCCCATCTCAGCTCTATATTCTACATAGGCTTAAAATAAAAACCGGTTCCTTCTGGCAATACATAGCTACCTTTTAAGTAAACCCAATACATTATTGGTGTAAATCAGGGTAACAAACTGTCTGTAAACATTCCATGTTTGTCTATTTCGCTAGACTTCAAAAACCAAAATTAAAAAAAACATAAATAACCCAAACTGGACTCTTTATAACCCTATAGGAAAGAGTAAACGTGCTATAGTACTTTAAATTACTTTGCACACATTTGAAATCACACAAAAAGAAGAGAACCGATGCTTTTGGATTATGGTATTAGCAAATAATATTAAATATACTATGGACTGTCAGAAGAACAAGAAAATCAGTCTTGGAAGCAGTACATTCTTAGATGCAAGAATGATAAGCCTGCATCTCATTTCAAGGAATTTCTAAAGTATTTCTGCAAAATCAGAAACACTGTTTGCGATACTTATGTTTTTGGTCAGTGTGATCAGACCAAGATTTCCAGAGAGTTGTCCATTGACACCTAGTAAACCTCCCGAACCTGATGCAACACAATTTAGTCACAAGGAATCTTTCATAAATTTCATTCATAGGGTATTATGGAGGAATGGGGTTCCATGTAAGAGGATATTATGGAAAAGTTCTTTGATTTTTGCTGGGTCTCGATCTTGCATCTGACTCATCAACATCATTAACGCCTTGCACTTAAGCTAATGGTTGTTCTACTGCTGTGAATCATTCCTTAGTCACCTAACTCCCACTCACAACCTCTTTCTGAGGTATATAGAAAGAGAAGATTGGGGAAGATAAAATAGCTTTTTAAAGATTTTTAAAAAAAGGTTCAATTTTATGTGCTTGTTAACAGGATTCATTGTAACCTGATTTCACCAACCATCCACAGTTTCCAGATAAGGATCCTCCAGATAATTGTCAACATTTTGGAAACTGGACTTAGGAACACCCACACATGGAAATCATTTTCTCATACCGTGTGAGTTCTGTATGGCCTCCATAAACCCAGAGCATATGGAAGTATACACAGGAAAGGTGGTAGTTGATGTCTGAGATGGTAGAGTGTTATACCAGTTTGATAAATTTGAACATTTGATTTTAATTTAACTCCTGACTTCTTTGGACTAGTCCTATGCTAATTTTCCTAAAAGAAGTTGTTTCTACACTGGACTGTTGCCCACTGATTCTGAGATTCATCAACTGCCTGTTAATAATGAGCTGTTAGCTGCTCTGCCCCCATCAATTCATTTGCCACTAGCTGGTGGGCTTCCTGTGCATCATCGTTTCAAGAGCATTCGCTAAAGCTGATGGAGTCACGAGACCATCCAGCCTTACATCAGACTCACAGGCTTGAAATTTGCCTGGAATTGGAGTTGCCCCAACTAGAACCATGTGAGTACTTTTCTTAGTAAAAAATATATCTCCATAAATCTACCACAATAATCACTGCTTTTGCTCCGATTGCAGAATGGCTCTGTGTAGCACTGAGAACCACAAGGTCAGCAATCTGAGACAACCAGTTGCTTCTGGAGAAACGGAAGGCTTTCTTTCTATCCCGTGGAGAATTACAATCGTGGACACGCACAGGGGCAGGGGCCCAGTCCTAGAGAGGATCTATGAGTCAGACTCAACTCAACAGCAGTGCGTGAGTGATAGCCTTTTGTATTTTGAGTTTCCCATTTTTAAATCTTTAGCCAAGAGTTCTTTGTTCTAAAAGTTGCACAGTGTCCAAATGGCTCTTTTGGTATCCTGTAGACCCAATTTGTGTTCTTTTATAATGCTTATAAACTTTTTTTAGGATTATAAAAAATAAATCTGAACGGGCATGATAAGGGCTATATAAAGGTGAGGAAACTCTGTCAACAAAATATCTTAGCACAGCTCTTGCCATTCTCAAAAAAAAAAAAAAAGAAGAAGCAGGAACATTGTTTTGATGGGGAAATTTTCTTTCTTGCTGTAAGTTCCTTGGTCTCTTTCTAAGCAGTGTAGTTTTCAATTTTCTTAAAGTTTCATTATAGTAATTCCCTGTGATCATTCTTTTTTCTTTAAGAAAATATGTAATGTATTTTGGACTACTTTATTTCTGAAAACAAAACAATAACAACAAAACACCACACCCAATTGTGTGGACCTCTCTCATTTGCATTTAGTTGACTCAGTAGATCTCCATAGAAGGTGTTATTTTCACTGTTACTCTCCAGATCTTATTGGTAAACACAAGATTCACCCCCAGTTAAGATTCATTGCATAAAATCATCTTCTTAACTTTAAAAGTGCCTAAAAGACTGAGAAAATTGGCAGTGTCAGTTAGTTTATCTTTATCCAGTACTTTTAGCACATATCCAGCCAAGTTATTTACTTTCTATTGAAAATGTCTAACCTTGTGAGATCCTAACTTCAGCAGTTATTTTATTTTATTTTATTTAGAATAAGAAAGAGGTTTATAAACAAGAGCAATTGAACGTTGATAAAACATCCCAGCCCAGTTTAGTCCAAGGTAATAATTCCAAAATTAGTCCATATGTCTGATACTAATCGACTCACAAAATACATGCAATGACACCAGGACAATCTCAGGTCACTGGGTGCAGAGCTCTGCTCTGTGTATCCAAGGGCAGTAGAAGCATCTCAGCGCTGTCAGGGGTCTCCCCATGGTTCCTCCAGTTTTCAGGGTCTGTCAGCATGCTGCCATGTGACTTGTCAGCTGAAATGTCTCTCACGGAGTGAGTAGAGAGTCTCTCACCTCTAAGGGGGAAATATGGTCATATTTCCCAGAATTCTTAGGAAAACGCCATGCCCACACAGAGGTCTCATTGGCTCTCTCCAGACTGACAGGCTAGACTCCACCCCTACATTTTATTAATGAGAAATCTGAAATCTCTCTTCTCATTTTCTGGATTTTAAACACAGTTCCTTTATGTGTGGATAATGATGACCTTACTCTTGTAATAATAAAATTAACTGATAAAATAACTGCATATTTGAGGTCTTCTGGGCCTTCTTTAGAATGCATGATGCATTTTAAACTTGACTTATTATGAAGTCATCATTTCTGAAAACTTCTTGCAAAGCTCAGGAATTTGGAAAGATGCCCACTCATAATTTGTTTAAAAAATTATCTTCTACCTGTCCTTAAATATCTTTTTATTTCTTAGCCCAAATTATTCTCTTTGAAGACGTCCTGACAAAATTAAATCACATTTCTTGCTAAACGCACTTGCCTAGAGTCATCCATTGATCTCAAAGGCATGTTTAAGCATGTTTTGTTTGGAATACATATTTATAAGTATGAATTAAAATCATATTAATTTTGATTTTGTATTTAAGAAAAAGTCCCTCCTACATTGGAAATGCAATCAGGAAAGACCATTCCCTGAAAGAAGATGTCAAATTTGTTTAAGCAGACAGTCAGCAAAAAGGAGACCATTGGAGAGATTAATTGATCAAATAATTGCAATAATGGAATAAAGCACAGGAACAGTTGTGAGCATGGCACAAGACTGGGCAGTGTTTTACACTTTTGTACATAGGGTTCTATGAGCTAATACCTACTCAATGGCATTTAATAACAACAATATCGGAAGTGACATTTCTTCAATATTGTTTCATTTTGTTAATTAAAAGGAAGTACACATGGGTGTGAACACCAGAAAATGCAAAAAATTCCATTCTTCTTAGATTCTGACCACTAGTTTTAGACATTAGTCAAGCAACAGAAGATTGATTTTATGCTTAAAAAGAAATATATTTGAAATATATATCCCTATGTCAAACTATAAACAGAAGATTAGCAACTCTATTTGTACTATGCATTGAGGTGACCTCTGGTGGCCCAACAGTTAAGTCCTCCAATATTAACTGAAATATCAGTGTCCTAAACCCACCAATGACTCTGTGGGTGAAAAGACCTGATGGCCTGGACCTGAGAAAATCACAGCAGAGGAAATTATATGGAGTGATTTAACATGTCCCGTAGATTACTATAGCTGTATCCATTTGAAGGATAAGAACCATCTTTATAGTTTGTGTCCATTTCAACAGTCACAACGTATTTAGAGGGAGGTCCGAGAGGCAATTTTCAGGAACTTCATAGGAATAAGTTATTTCTGCGATGACAATATCAACATCAGAATGGGTGAGGCATCTCAAATGACTCGTAGGAAGAGTTTCAGAAATGTGAAACATAGATGTGCAAAGGATCATCAGAGCAACACATTCCTAAAGTAAAGCTGAGTTTACAACACTCTTTTGTAATGCACCAGTAGGATAGCTTTTCAAGAGTGCCTCAAAGGGGTGAGGGTGCAGGTAGAAGAAGCTATTAATATTTTCTGATTCTCTGTGTGTGTGAAATCAGAGAACGTAAAGTCTCCCCTAACGTGAAATTGTGAGGCAATTGTTCACAAGTGAAAGGTAACAGGAAATGTTGAAAATTGTGTGAATAATTAGCAGCTGTTTCAAAGGTGAGTGGAATGCTCCTTAGGAAATAATAAAACTGTTTACTGGTTTGCAGGGTTGTTTTCAATAATAAAGATTTCCTGAAACTATTAGTAAAAAGGTAAGCATGCTAAAATCTCAGTCCTGATCATCATTCTATGTGTCTACAGGCATTTTCAGTTATCAGAGGTATTGTTTTCCACACTTTTAAACACAGGAAAATTAATATTTAAAGTAGTTTAGCATGTTCTATCAAGCCATCAAGCAAATGATCATTGGGAAAAAGATGGGGGTGGGGTGCGGTTAATTATTGCCAGCATAAAAGTCATTATAAAAATGTGACTGTTTCTGCCTCTGGCAATGAAAAGACATTTTACATATGATTAGCACATAAGAAACTGGAAAATAAGAATTTGAGAAATTTATGAGGAAGGTTGGTGAAGAATTGGTGTTTCTTAAATTCTCAGAAGTATATGATCTAAGTGTAAACACATTGAGGTAATACCTTTGAGATTATGAGTTTATTAATAAAATTGGAAATCTAAGCCCATGCCTTATATCGTTTTGTAATACAAATTTTGCTGGAAACACCTTAACTGTTTAAATACTATCTAGCAACATACACTTAACAAAAGCCATATTAGAAAAAAATTTTTTTTATCAATAAAATAGATATTCTTAAATATTCTAATAATAGTAATGTATAAAATTAGCTTAAGCTTTGTTTAATCAGAACTTTAGGTAATTTATATATTTAAGATACATATTTATAATTTATATATTTATATATTTAAGATATATATTGATTTGATGACATCATCAGAAACCTTCAGGAAATGACTGACAGAGTTAGACTGCAGGAAGAAGGGAAGAGGACTAATGAGGTTCAAAGACTACAGTCTTCAGTAGTTTACTTTTCAATGTATTTAAGCAAATATTTTCACAACTGAATTTATTAATTGCTGAACAGAAAAAGAATTCAAATTGTTAAAGATTTCATTTAAACCAGATTCATAATTAGCAATTATTGGAAAATCATATTGGATTCAGTAAATTCGTATAACACTTTGCATAGTACTAAAGCAGCTGAAGCAGAATTAAAGACTGTACCTGATCCAATCGGTGATATTTTCAACCACACCATATGCATATTAATACTGGAAAATGATTATAAAAACGAAATAACATGCATTGAATCATGGTGTTGGTCAAAATTATTGAAATTACTGAATATACTATGAACTACTAGAATGAGTTAATCTGATTGGAACAGAGTACATCTTGGAAGGGATGATGGGTAGTAGAGTTCATCTCATTTTTGAACATGTTATCAAAAAGGATAAGTACTTGAGAGGAAATTATGCTTGACAAAGTGGAGGGTCAGAGAAAGAGAATACATTGAATGAAAGAAGTTGACAGTGGCTACAAAAATGGCCTCCACCAAAAATTGGTCTAAAGTCACAGAACTGCGTAGTGTTTCATTTATTGCATATAAGGTCACTCTGAGTCCAAGTATAATGGATGGTACCTAACCACAAATACAAAGTATAGGTGTTGAACAATGTGAATACTAACATTTGAAACATAAGTAAAAGTATTTCAATTAATTGTTCTGTATTTTAGCGTATTCACATTTTAGTGATTGTATAAGGAACATATAATATGCATAATTAAGAATTAAATTAAATGCAATGAAGCAAGATCTTAATTAGGAAGAAACCCCTTAAAAATGCATCAAAACTTACACTATAAGCTGGCAGACCTAGCTCTAATACCAGAACTATGTAAATTTATTTTAATTAAAGAACTAGAATAAGTTATCAATTCAAGTAAACAGACATCTATTTTTCCAGACTCAGATTCCATATCTGAAAAATAAGACATTTATTTAAATCATTATCCATGTTAGTTCTAATTTTAAATTTTTAGATTCCACTAGGTATGAAATGTCAATTAGTAATGAAAAAAATACAGAGAGCAGATAGTGTGTGAAAATATACTGATAATAGAATGGTCACTCATGAAATTTTGAATACTAAAGCAAATACTTTAAGGTCATCAAGTATGTCATTATTTTATTCCTATGATAAAGTTTGCTTTTCCAAATCCTTTAATGTGAACCCAATTAAATGATGTCTTGACACTTCAATAAAAATAGCATGTTTTGGCAAGGGAGACTGGATTTTGCCTGATCATTAAAATTCCATAAAGAGTAGAGTAAAGCTATCTCTCTAAGATGAACCCACACATCAAAAGTCCTCAAGCAAGTTTTTACAAATTAGGATTTCAAAATTCCATAAGCAGAGTCAATGTGAGAAGGTGATGTGCGCAAAATGTTGTACTGTTAGCTGTAAGACTAGCAGTTCATATCCACTACTATCTCTTTATGTGAATGATGAGACATTATGCTTCTGTGTAACACAAATTAGTAAAGTTATGAGACATTTCTTGGGGAATGTAGAGGTATACTCTAAAATATATAGTATTACATCAATGTCAGAATAGGTGTAAGGATAGTCTATTTATGTAATTCATCCAAACCATAAGGAAGTTGGGATCATTACAATTCTTCCCATAGAAATTATCCCAAAAGATCTAGAAGACATTACAATTCCATTGAATTTCTGGATATTAATTTTGAAGAGAAATTTTCTGTTCCACTATAATTAATGGGAAAGTGTTCAAAGATCGTTTGTATTCTCAAATCCTATAAAGAGAACCCAGATAAAGAGATTGCTTCTTATCCCCTCAAACAGAAATTGCATATATAAAAATGCAAAACTTAAAGATTATGCTTTTGTTCAGAAACTGACTTACAGTAAACCTTTTGAAAGGACTCCATGTAAATAAGCAAAGTCAACATTTTTAAGAAAGAAAAATTAGCTTTAAAAATAACATGGGGGTAGAATAGAAATAAATAAAAATAAAACCCAAGGAATATTCTTTCATTGTATATATAGATATATATACATATTTATATACCGCACATGGATATGTTTATATATGCATGTATATTTATATATAATGACATTTACATATGATTGTTTATATATGCACACATGTATACAAATTCATATTAAAATATGGCTCAGAGTTGTAGAGGAAGGAAAGTTCAAAGTCAATGGGTCAAATATGTTATACTCAGATAGCAATGGGGATGATGCGTTCAATTCCAAATGAATCCAAGCTTAGAGGGTCAAATTTTTGTGTGCAGAGGGAAATTAATCCATAGTTGGCTCAATACAGACAATGACTCAATATCAGCATCACAGTGATATACAAAGTACCATCATCTGACTAACTGGAAGACAAGTGGTGGTCGTGGGGGATTAACAGTTATTAACTGCCAAACCATTGAGAGAATCCTGGCCCATCCAAATTGACCCAAAACCTTAACTATCATGGAGACCATGTATACAACAAGCTTGATCCTGCTCCGTGCTTATAATTTTGACCACATTAGATGGCCAAGTGACAACTCCTGAGGCAATCTATCTAAGGGATGTCTTTCTCTTTTGGGTTGACTTGCTGTTTTACAAAACATGATGTCCTTCCCCAAGGTCTGATCTCTCTTGAAAAGCAGTCCAAACTATACAAGACACAATCTCTTCATCCTCATTTCTAAGGAGCATTCCAGCTGTATTTTTTCCATGAAAAAATATTTTGTTCGATTGATAGTCATGCTATATTTACTATTCTAATTGAGGACCATATTCAAAGTATAAATTATCATTCTTATTGATTGTCCATCTTTTTCAGGCATATGACACAATAAAACTAAAGTGGTTCCGAGTCTTCAAAGTGATATATTTGTTTTTATAATTCTTTAAACTTCTGTGTTGTATATTTGTCAAATAGAATTTATTATTAGATACCTTGTTTGCTACTTCCATTGATTATGGAGTCAAGTAAAACAAAATCCTTGCATATTCAATACTTCCCTCCTATTTATCATTATATACTTTATTAACAGAGTTGTGAGGATTTTTGTTTAATTTTTATTGAGGTATAATTAATATTAGTAGTAAAGAAGCTCTAAAGAAGAATAGAAGTAGCAGCTTAAAGTTAAATCTTGGTTGCTTTCAGCATAATTAAAATTATGACTCACATTTGAAATGTTCTCAAAGCAAGTTTTTATGTGTTTCTGTGGCCCTCATTTATTTAAACAAATATAAAGTTAGATAATTTGTATAAAATGCATTTTAATGACTTTATGGTTGTTGCATTTGTCTTAGTCCAGAGGCTTTTGTAATTTCATGATTACCAGTCTCCACATTATTTCTCTTGATTTTTTTCTTGTAAACACGTTGCATTGCTTCTGTATATGCATAGGAAGCTGCCAATACCTATTTCCCAGTTTTTTCTTTGAATGAGGTACTATGTCTATAATAAATATTATTTTAGAGGATCGGTTTTTATTTGTTTTCAATATCATATGAAGTAGCCATTATAACTTTATAGAGGTCACAGAAAGACTTTAAAACTGATGAAAAGCTTGAATTATAACCAAAATGCATATATTCAAATCAAATCCATAGGCATTATGTCAATTCTTGCACATTAAAATCCTATTGAACCAGATAGAATTGCCTTTATGTGCTTCTGAGACCACACCTCTTTAGATCAGTAGCAAGCCTCATCATTTCCCCATGAAGTGGCTTGGGATTTTAAACTGCTGATGTCCCAGTTAGCAGCCTACCGTTGAACTTGATACCATACCAGGACTTCTTAGCAAAGTGCATGCATACTGGGAATGGCACATGATTTCTATCATCTCTTATCTCATCCATGGGACCTAAAATTTTACTTTTAATTTTTTATAAAAATAGTGTCATGGTATAACAACCAAAATTCATCATATCAAAGTCTCAGCTACTTAAATTTGGCAAAGTAAAAACTGCTTTATAATATTTTTCCCTGTCAATCACACCATAGCATTAGGGAGGTTGCTCTACATATTAGTCATTTAATTTGATCTGTCAAAATGGAAAATATGTGGGTAGTCACTTGAAAGTTCAAGCAAATTTAAATGAATTAAAGGTTCAAATAAGTAATTACTGTCATTGGATAAAAGGTTACTTAGGACTAAACCTGGCCACTCCATCTATTTTATAGTCTCCAGTCAAAGTTAGGAGGTTGTATATCATTGCCATTCTTTTCAAAAAGCTGACACAGGCATTAGCATGCTGACATTGAAACTAATTTTACAAGATATTTTGAATGTAACTAAGCTTGAGCCCTGGTGTCTAAAGACACTCTACTTCTCTATAATTCTAAGGAGGAATCTCTGACAGACCAAGTGATATAAACTTCTAACAGTGGATGTCATGAGTACTTTCAAGTGCAATGCAATGATCCAAGATAGTCTAAATTTTAAAAAAATCAATTATGAGTAAACATTAAGTGAGAGTGGCAAGAATATATTTTCAAAGAAATTTGCAATAGTGATTTTAATTTCATAAAATTTTAATTAAAATGCTCCAAGTTAAAACTACTCATAGATGAAGAACTTGAAGGCAAGTGCTAAAACTTTGACAAACAGATATTAAAAATGAGAATGCAAATATAAAATATAAGAAAACTATAAGCAGATTACATGAAACCTAAGTAGAGATAATAAACCAATAAAAACCAAACTCACTGCCATTGATTCATAGGGATCCCCATTAGGTTTCAAAGATTGGAACTGTTGATGGGCATGAAAAGCCAAGTCTTTCTCCTGTGGAGGTTCTGGTGAATGCAAACTGCCAGCCATGTAGATCACAGTCATACAAGTACCCGCTACACCAACAAGGTTTGCTATGTACAGGTATTAGGTTTAAAAAAAGCTTTTAGAATTATTTGTAATAGCAGGTAAAATAGCAGGTTTGATGATTATAAAATTTATACTAAACAAATATATTATTAATCAAGAAGGATCATCCTCAAAATTGTACAAAGTTTGAATCTTCCTCTTTCTTATGACCAAATTGACATGTAGCAAGTGATAAAGTCAAGATTTAAAGTCAAGTTTCACTAGTTCTAAGTACTGTCTTTTTCCAACTTAAAGAGTATTTCAAAATCATCCACTATATTATCAAAATTAGTGACTAAATAACATACTTAAACTTTGCAAAAGATATACTTTGCCAGGCAAAATATGACCTCACCCTCCAAAACAATAGAGTTAAGTGATATTTTCCCACCTTGATGATGTTGTTTAGTCAGCTGATTTATCTGGTCTGAGTTTATGGGCCTAAAGGGACTTATTTTCATGTTTGGGGCCTCTGTAAGCGTAAGTCTCTCTGTATGGTATCTCCCTCACACTTTAAATAATGATAAAAAAGAGCCTAAACATTTTCATAGCATGGCAGAAATGTTTCCAGGAGAAAAGACAAAGGACAAGTTCCCCTGGGTAATTATTTTTCCAAGTCTTGTTTAGTCTTTTGTTTTTTGTGCATATTACTATCTCTGGAGATCTATCTAGATAAAATAACAGTCTGGAGGAGGAAGCAATAGGACTGATGGTTCTGAGGGAACATGGGAAATGGGGAGGTAGGGGAAAGGAAGTATTGTTGAACAATCCAGGGAAAAGAGAAAAACAAGTAACCTAAAATCACTGGCAAGAATGGTGTGAGAGGCCTGGTAGGGATTGTTCAAGAGTAATGTAACTGAGAGAAATTACTGAAACCCAAATGAAGGCTGAGCATGATAAATAGATAAGAGGGAAGTAAAAGGAAATAGAGGAAATAAATAGGAGGCAAAGGAGTAAATACAGGCATTCACAAAGGGAACTATGTTCACATATTATGATGGGGAAATAGATGTATATGCACATACTTATAGGTTCAATATTAAGGCAGCAAGTGGACATTGGTTCTCCACTCAAGTGCAAGAACACTTTGTTCTATTAAATTGGCATTCCATGAAGCTCATCTCTCTGACACAATCGCTGAAGATCAATGTGTGCATAAGCAAAAGTGGTGAAAAAAGCTGATAGTGCCTGGCTATCAAAAGATATAACATCTAGGGTCTTAAAGGCTTGAAGGTAAACAAGAGACCACCTAGCTCAAAAGCAACTAAGCCCACATGGAAGAAGCCCAACAACTTTTGTGATCACAAGATATCGATTGGATCGGGTATCAACAAACTAAAAATTATATCATTGTTAATGAGGGTAAGTACACACTGGGGACCCAAAGCGTATCTGTAGGTATTGGGTCATCCCCTTACAGAAACTTTTCTCTATTCTTCAATGCTTCCTAACCATCACTATCATGATCCCAATTCTACCTGACAAATCCGGCTAGACCAGAGGATGTACACTGGCACAGGTAGGAACCAGCAACAAGGAATCCCAGACATGTTATCTCTTCAGGACCGATGATGAGAGTGGCAATGCCTAGGAGGGTGTAATGTAGCTGGGTAGAAAGGGGGGGGTTGATTATAAGGTTTTACATTTAACCTCCTCCCTGGGGTATGGTAAACAGGGAAGTGGGTGAAGGGAGATGTCAGATAGCAAAATAATAATATAAAAATAATTTATAAATTATCAAGAGTTCATGAGGAAGGAGAAAACAGGGAGGAAAAGGAAAAATGAGGAGCTGCTATCATGGGCTTAAGTAGAAAGCAAATGTTTTGGAATGATGACTGCACAAATGCACAAATGTGCTTGACATACAATGGATGGATGGATGGATGGATGGATTATGGTAAGAGTTGTATGGGTCTCCAATAAAATGACTTAGCATAAATAAATAAATAGTTAGATGATTGATAGATAGATAAATCATGATAGATAGATAGATTGATAGATAATTTTTAATTATTTCTAGAAAGCCAAAGAATGTCAAATAGTCCAGTCTAAGAGCAAAACCTGAAGAAATGGTATTTCGAATTAGGCATGGGCTGACTCAACATTGACAGTTAAGCCCCATCAGCCACTCTCTTGGAGAAAGATGATGACATTTGCTTCTGTAAAATTTATAGAGTTAGAAACCCCATATAATGTTGTTTGAGCTGGAATTGCTCCCATAGCAGTGGATTTGGTTTTATTGTTACTGATGTTTCGGAGTACTGTTGATGCAGTAGATTAATCACTGAGCTGATAATCAAAAGTTTAGCAGTTCATTCTCACAAGCTGTTCCACTGGAAAAAGATAAGATCATCTCTGTTATTAGGATTTACTGCCTTGATTTTGCTCTGTTCTACCGTGTCCATGAAACAGGGAATTGCTTGGATAGCAGTGGATATTGATGTTAAATGCTTCAGAATATTGAACACTTTCTCCAAAATTAGGCTTGAGAAGTATCCGTGTATTTGATTGTCTACCTATTGTTTGATTTAGTACCAAGAAATAATAGATTGTTATGTCCCTAAGCCTAAATAGAGAAAAATTAAATTTTTCATATTTGTTTAAACTAAGAAAATCCACATTTAGCACAAGAAACATCATCATACTTAATGGAAGCTTGAAATTTATGTTTTAATTAATTTATGAATATAATGTCCTTAAGACTTCATGAAAATCACATGTCACAGCATAGAATCTAGACAATTATTGTTCTCAATGAAAAGAAGTAAAAACTGAGGTAAGCTGAATGTGAATACCCTACTTAAAGTTACACTCCTATTTTGTAGGAAGTCAGAAGCTGGAATCATTGATTTTCTGTATAATGCTGAACCATAATCACAGGTTTGCTAAGAATTTTGAAGGTACTTCATTATAACTAACAACAAAAGCATAAAACACTGTGGTAGAAGCTAATTTGACACTATAATTATTTAATAAAATTATTTTAAAGAAATCATTAAAGTTGACTTACTCTAAACAAACAAAACTATATTTTGATGAATGAGATATTTAAAATGGACAGTAAGTTTTAAACTTAACCAAAACTGAAGTCTATATCTTCTCCCCTCTCAAAAATTGCCTCGACTATAGTATACCATCGTTCCATTTGATCACTGCTCTTGAATAAAGTCCAAGCAATTTGCTTACTTGAATTTTTTTCTGATTATTACATCACAAATTTAATTCATCAGGAAATCTTGTGGCATTTACCTATAAAATACATACACAGTCTAGCAACTTCTTAATTTCTCTATAACCCAACTGTTGGTCTCACATGTTGACATTTAACATAATGAACTATCATAAAGGCAGAAGACCCAACCAACTGTGGGATAACATCAACAATACCACACATGAAGAATAAAATATGTTATTAAATATATGAGAAAAATCAAGGTGGATGTCAGAAGAGGCGCTGTTTAACCTTAGAGTATCTCAATAAAGTGAAATAAATGACAAAGTTAAGAGAACACAACAGAAAATTTCCAAGGTAGCTTCTGAAGATAAAGTACTATAATAAAATATGCAAACACATGTGATTAGAAAACCAAACAATGAGAAAACACTCCCAATATCTTAAACTGAATGAAATGAAAAAAAATATTTCAAGTCTTAGAATGCAGTGCTGAAAGATTCTTTGGGCAAAGTATTGAATGATGTAGAAAACACCAAAAGAAGAAAAAAACCATAAAGACTCCAAGGGAGTTGACACTTTAGCTGGTTACAGTCATCATAAGGAGCGCAGTGGGAAAAGACCAAATAGTGTGTGCCATTCAGCAAAGCCTTATGGCCGCCCTGACTGGGTGGAAATTCTTACACTGATGTTTAGGACACTTAGGTAGAGATTTTTGACCATGAGAAAGAGTGGTGATAATATTTCTCAAAGAAGATTATTTCACTTATGTTGATGGGTGGGTGCTGATAGGGAGAATGGTTTACCCTTGAGGAAAACACTTGTCATGTAATTTATGAACCACCAAAAGGGAGACTATAGCCTTGACTATATGGTTACATATGCATTTTTAACCAAGTTTATCCATAGCCCTTAGTGACCCACGCCTCATACTATGGGCTACCTTGACTTTAGTTTGTCTTATCGAGATGTATCGCCTACTACATAGGCCACATAAAGAAGGACTTGAGGTAGACAGCCTACACAGTAGAGCAGTCTTTGCATTAAGCATACCTGCTACAGATTAAAGAAACTGATGTACACTGTTAGAGTTAAAGCTGAAACTCCATAGTGAAAGAAGAGAACTTCTTCCTCCATGTCAGAGATCTGGAAGTCATTGGATTCTGATTAAAACCTCTTGTTTTTGAGATTTCCCAATATTATATTACCTTAGTTTTTCAAGAACTGAGTTCAGCAGAAATTATTCCGCTGTTATGAATGAGAGTTTATGGAACTTTGTGTCCTGTGTCTAATCCTCACTGTTTCTTTAAAGAGCAGTCACTCACTTAGGTTTATAAATATGTATAAGCGAACATCCCACATATTTTAGTGTAATTTTTTTTCTATTTATGAATAATATTTAAAATCCTGGACCATTGACTGGTCTAATGATACTATTATTAGGACAGGCAAAACCCTCAGGAACATTAATGGGAGTAGTGATACCATGAGGTTAGGAGAAAGGGGGAAGAAGGGAAAGAATCACCGTATAACACACACATGGGCACACACAGGGTGATGAACAACTGAAATGTTGGTGAAGGAACAGAGTTGATGATGTAAGATATGAAAATAATACTAATTTATAATTTATCAAGAGTCCATGAGGGTAGGAGGGTGGGAGATGGAGGGAAAAGAGAGGAGGTGATACCAAGGGCTCAGGTATAAAGAAAATATTTTGAAAGTAATGATGGCAATGTGCTTGATGTCCAAATGTGCTTGATACAATTGATTTATGGATTGTTATAAGAGCTGTAAGATTTCAAAATAAAATTTATATATGTAAATGTATGTAAATCCTAAATTAAAAGAAGCAGCCATCTAAATGAGGAGTCAACTAAGACTACACAGAGGAAAGACATTAGTTTGTGTGATCCAAGAACTGCAAACAATAATATTCAAGTTCAGAAGGGTTTTGTTAGAACTTAAATTCTGAGCACCCAGTTTTCAGAAGGCTATGGATTAATATAAGCGCCCCAAATCCATTTTCAGACACCACTGACCAATGGGACTAGATCTGCATCTGAAAGCAAATTAATGTAGACTTAGGTTAACTTTTTTGACCAGAGGATAGCATGAATGCAGTCCCCACCCCACCCCCACCCCCACCACCACGAATGATGCAGTCGACTTTCCCACATTTGGGGAAATCACAAAGGTCAGTACGGAATGCAATGGGTGAGCCTTGCCCTGGGAAAACCACCATCATGATCAGGGTCTCTCCTCTGAGCTAGGTTAAATTTTAAGATGTCATCCCCCATCCCTTTTTGAACCATTTGTAATTTGTTCTAGTACTTATTATTATGTGCTTTCTTTGGGAATTGCAGTTTTTCTGTGTTCTATTTTGTTATTGTTAAAGCATGCTGTTTTCTTTATGTGAAATGCAGGATAGGCAGACCTGTAGAAATAGTAACTAGGTCAATAATTTCTTAGGGTTATGAAAGGGAAGGTTGCAGATAATGGGGACCGAATATCAATGAGTACAAACATGAACAAAATGTTCAAAATTCTTTGTGATGATGATTTCATAACTTATTTAATATAGCCATACCATTGATTTATATAGCCTGTGAATTACATGCCAATAAAATTATTTAAAAGATTCTAGCTGGACCCGAGGATATACACTGGTACAGACTAGAACTGGAGATACAGGGAATCTACAACAGAAAACCCCTCGGAACCAGTGAAGAGAGAGGCGACAATGGGAGGGTAGAGGGAAAGTAGGGTAGAAAGGGAGAATGAATGGCAGGATCTACATATAACCTCCTCCCTGGGGGGTGGACAGTGGAGATGTGGGTGAAGGGAGATATTGGAGGGTGTAAGATATGACAGAATAATAATAATTTATAAATTAATAAGGGTTCATGGGGAAGGGTGGACTGGGGAGGAAGGGGAAAATGAGAAGTGGATACCAGGGGCTCAAGCAGAAAGCAAGTGTTTTGAGAATGATGAGGGAAACAAATTTACAAAAACACTTGACACAATGGATGTTTGTGTGGTTTGTGATAAGAGCTGTAGGAGCCCCCAATAAAATGATTAAATTTTTTTTTAAATCTAGAAAAAATATAGAGTTGTTACACACACACACACACAAAACTAATCAGTAATCAGCTATTTAAAGTGGCAGGAGGTAATCAAGAACTTAAGACAATACAGAAGTCCAAACTACCCTGCAGACAGTAGCATAATCAGAAATTAATACAGGAGTTGATGTAATACCAACCAAAATGTTTCAACAAATGGATGAAGCACTGAAATCAGGCATCAAGCTGTACCAAGAATATTAAAGACCACTACATGGTTAATTCACAGGAAGATAGCTGAATTCATGATAAATCCAAGAAAAGGTGTTCAAAGAGATTGTAGAAATTTTTAGACACAAACATCACGGACTGATAAAATTTTGCTACAGCTCATCCAATGATGATTTCATGGACATGTCCACTACATGGACAGAGTTTTGCCAGAGTTTCAGGCCTGATTCACAAGCGGTCATGGAATCAAGGAAATCATGACTGATGTCAGATCAGGAGAGAATGTTTATTTTAACTGAAAGATTATTCAATGTCATTTGACTGTGGATGGCATTGAGAAGAACGGGATATTTAAGAACACTGCATATCGTACGGAATCTCTCCATGGAAAAAGAGGCAGTTGTTGAACAGAATGCAGAAGTACTTCAGGGCTTAAAATCAATAGAATGTCTTTGCAGGGTTATAGTCTGTCATCATACTTATTCAATATGTATTCTGTGAAAATAATCCAAGAAACAAGACTATATGAAGAAGAATGGAGCATAGGGGTTGGAGGAAGGTTTATTAACAGCCTGCAGTATACATTTGACACAATCTTCCTTGCTGAAAGTGACAAGGATGCAAAGTACTTGCCAATGAGATCAATATGGATTGCAATCTCTTGCACACGACCTCTTCAAAGTATTCAATAATAAGACTGTCATTTTGGTGAGCATGACCCAACCATGGCATTTTCAATCACTTTTCATGCAAGTGGAATTTGGATGGTGAGTAAGGGAGAACAGAGAAGAACTGATGCATTTGAATAAGGATGTCGAGTACCACGAACTGTCAAAAGAATAAACAAATCTGCCCTGGTGGCTTAGTGGTTATGAGTTAGGCTGCAGTCTGCAGCATCAGCTGTTCGAAAACCACCTGTGGCTCTGTGGGAGAAAGGTCAAGTTTTCTACTTCCATAAATAGTTACAGCCTCACACATCCACGGGAGCAATTCTACCCTGTTCTATAAATCCTCTGTGAGTCAGCATGCATTCAACGACAGTGAGTTTATTTTTTGTGGTATGGTCAGAATCCTCCTTAGGAGAAAGTAGTGGAGAGACTCCATCTCAGGTACTTTGAATGTGCTATCAGGAGAGACCTGTCCCTGGACAAGGACATTATTCTTGTTAAAGTGGAAAAGCAACAAAAAAAGAAAGATTCGAAATGAGATGGATCGCCACAGTGCTGCAACAATAGGCTACAGCATAACGGCACTGTGAGAGTAGCACGGGCGCAGCCATATTTCGTCCTGATGTATGTGGGGTCCTTATAAATCAGAACCAACAGGATGGCACTGAAGAGCAGCCAGCTATTCATTTTCCAGGGATCTCTGGTAGTGTCGCTTGTTAAGATATTGGGCTGCTAAGTACAAATTCAACAGTTTAAACCCACCAGTGGTACTATGAAAGAAAGAGCAGGCTGTCTGCGCTTATAAAGGGGTAGTCTCAAAAACTTACAGGGCCTCTTTGAATTGGAATAAACTCCATAAAACCAAACTGAGTTGAGCTCTGGTAGCGTAGTGGTTGTGTGCAGGACTGCGGCCCACAGGGTTGGCGGTTCAAATCCAGCAGCAGCTCTCCAGGAGCAAGGCTGGGTCTCCTAATCCCACCAGAGGGCAGGGATGCCCACAAAAAGCCCTCACAATTCAGATTCATAGTGATCTCATTGAATGAGATAGAACTTTGCATGTGAGTTTCTGAGACTACAAAACTCAAGGCAATATAAAACCTCTTTTGAATAACTGATTTCTCTGATTGCTATCTGATAAGCCTGAAGTCCAGCCAGTATCCAGAATAATCCAATTATATAATCCCAATATGTAACAATGATTCTAAATTTGTTTATCAAAAATAAAGTACTTATAATGTCCATGAGTCACTTCAAAAAATATACCTTGAGTGTCCCCTCTCCATCAGTAGTCTTCCACTTGCGTATACCATTTCAGCCTTGCTGACCTCCTTGATGATCTTCAAAGATACCCTCTGCCTTATAACTTTGAGATTATCTATAAGGATGACTGCCTCATATACAGTTCCTCACATATTATCTCCCATCCATTTATTTATTTTAAAAAGTTTTAAGGTACATAATTTACATCTTGTTCATTAGTTCAGTAACATCACCAGAGACTGTACAATCAGTACCACAATCAGTTTTAGAACATTTTCTTCTTTCTTGTACTCAGTGCTGTTAGCACCCCATTTCCCCTAGCACTTTTCCTGCTATAGCACCAAGAAGCCATTAATTCAGTCACTCTCTTTAGATTTGCCTAGCCTATATTTTATATACAAAAAAGAGAAAATACATAAAACACAACCTAACAATAAAAAGTAAACAGGATAGAAGCCTCAATCCAAAAGAAAGCAGAAAATTAATTACTAGAACTCAAGTAAAGTGGGTCAAACGGGATCAAATGATATTACATTTTAACCTAACTATATCTACCATACTCAACTTTACAATGTTTTCTCCATGACAAAAAGGCTGTTCTTGTTGCTCCACTATGGCTAAATATTATCTTCTTAATGAGGGTTATACTGATTTTGATCACCATTTTAAAAATTATAAGCCTGGGTTAGCCTGTTCTTATGGGTCTATATTTTATGTTTTTCTTTTTCATGTAGTAATTACCATGCTAAAGTATCTATGATAAGCTTGTTTATAAGCTTAGAAATATTTTTGTTAATGATACATGTGTATTCCAAGCACCTAATACATGTTCAATAAGTTTTAGATTCTTTAATCAACCATTCTGAAAAGCCAGAAGGGAAAAACATGTATAAATAGCTTAGGTAAAGTAACCATAATTTTTTATCACTACCATCAAATTAATTCTTACTCAGTGACCTTGTAAATAGCACCACTGCCCATATAGATTTCCAAGAACACAAATTTTTACATAAGCAGAAAGTGTCATTTTTTTTCTCCCATAGGGAAGGTGGTAGAGTTGAACCATTGCTTTTTATGGTTAGCTACACAATCTGCTTTCAGATCTTTTAAATTGATTATTCAGACTTAACAAAATAATCATGAACTTATTGATTGCCTCTTTATGTTCTCTTGGGAAGGTAAAATAAAATTCCATCAAGAACCATGCTCTTTTCTCATGTATTTTCTATGAGATTGTTATCTCTTAAAATGTTTTCAGTTAAAATAGCTATTACCCACATTTATGCAACAACTACAAATTATTTTGTTAAGTATGAATAATATAAATAAAAGAAACAGAAGACTAAAATGGGTATCAAAAGAGATTTTGAAGCTCATATAGAATGTAGAGGAGCTGGAGAAAATGAAAGAATGATGACATAAAAGAACCCAACACAAGATTTTGAAACACAAATGAGAAGACAAAGTAGAAGACTATAAAGAAAACTTAGACTTAGAATTAGCAAACCACAATGGAAGAGGGTGTTAAGTATTTCTTGAATTAAAATAACTGAAGAGAAAAATTAAAACCTGAAGTCATACTGAAAGACACTGTGAGCAAACTATCAAATAACACATACAAGAAAAAATCCTTCTATAACAAACAGAAACATAACCCCAAACCAAAAGAACTGCAAAAGAAAATCAAGATATTTGAAATCTAAGTTAACTGAAGCTTCCATAAAGTAGAGACTATGGGTCCAGGCAGAAGAAGGGGAGAAAAGCAAAGATTTGTCGCCCTTATGTAGTAAAAAATTGAGTCAATCCCTTTTCTCCAGAAGTCCCAAGCACTTGAAGTAGTTACAGGACCATTTGATCACAGGTGGATTGCAGTTACGGATTAAGCGGAACTTGCAGGGTTAAAAGCCAAAGGCAGAACCCACTCATTATTTCTGCCCTCTCTCTCCCAAAGTTTTCCAGTTCTCCCTCCCCCCAGCACTCTCCTTTGTCTCCAGCTGACTTCAACACTCTCCCAATACTCCAGCACACTTTCAGTGTCTTCACAGTGCTACCCCACTAGTCCCACCATCATAACACTGGATCATACTTCAACCACTTTGGCCCTGGACTATGTCCTATCTCAGATTTCCCATGACCCACACTTTTGCATTTGACAGAAACTTGTTTGCTGAGAGTGAGGAATACTTGAAATACTTCCTGATGAAGATGAAAAATTACAGCCTTTGGTATGGATTATGACTAAAGGTAAAGAAGACCAACTAGATGACTGGGACCATCAAAAAATGAGAACCCTGTGCATCAATAGGTTTCATGAAATAATAAAAAAGAACTGCATAGTGGGGAATTATATATGACAAAGACTAATCTATAAAGTACTGTGACATTTCAACAAGAATAAAATAAGGCATTTGATTATAGACAATTGAACATCACCCTCACAGAAGGGTCGTAAGGAAGGGATGAGCCAGCCGGTTTCTAGTGCAGCGCTGACTAAACACATTACATTCTTCTAGTTCTTTAATGCTTCCACACACATTCCTCCCCCAATGTTATGTCCCCAGTTCGATCTGACAGATCTCCCTAGAGCAGATTATCCTCTGGTACAGATAAGGGCTCTCAACACACAGAATCTAAGACATATAACCCCGCAGGACCAATAATGATCCCATAGCAATACCATTAGGGTAGAGAGAAGGAGAGGGAAGGGTAAGGGGGAGGAATGGGGAACTGCTTGCAATGCTCGATACACATCCTGCCCTGCTCCTTTCAGGGGGGTACACAAAAGAAACGTGGGTGAAAGGAGACAGCAGACTGTGTAAAAATGGAAATTAAAATATTTTTTTTAATTATCAAGGATTCACAGAGGTGGGAGGCAGTGAAAGAGGAGCTTATACCAAGGGCTCAAGTAGTAAGAACATGTTTGGGAAAAGATGATGGAAACTTACTTACAACTGAACTTAATACAATTGATGTATGAATTGCTATAAGAGCTATAATAACTCCCAATAGAAAGATTCATTTAAAATTTTTTAAGTACATCAACAGGCATTCAGATGGTCTTTTCCAAAAAGGACAATGAGATGATCAACAATATATAAAGAAATGATCATTATCATGAACCATGGTAGGGATGCAAAGTCAAACAATGATCAAAGATCTCTTTACACGGGCATTTAGAGCAAAGTTCACAAATCAGAACATCCATTCTGGACAAGTTTCAGAGAGATTGGAATCCTCATATCAGGTGAGTGGAACTGTAGAACTGTGCAACTATTTAGGAAAGTGATAAGGCACTACTTCAGACAAGTGGGATTACAAAATTCCATATAGCGAGGCAATCCCTTAGCAGTACATGCTAGAGAACGAAAAGCCATAATATATACAGATATATGCATACTCCTGTTCACCAGTATGGTTTAAACAATAGTAGGACAGAAACAACCTGAACACTCATCTGTTGGATAATAGATAAAGAAACTAGTACATGCACACAATGGAATATATTGCATCACTAAAAAATAATGATGATTATTTTTTAAGATTATTAATTCAGGATGATATCCTGAAGCATTTCGTGATATGAGTAATCTTGGAGACCAATATGATGACTGAAATTAGTCAACCACAAAAGGACACACATTGTGTGAAATTATTATTATAAAGGAAAAAGAAATACAAAGGTTTTTTTAATTTTTATTTATTTTTTGATACAAAGGTTTTAATAACAAAATAAGCAAGCTTTGATGGTGAAAAAAGAAGCAATAGACTAGCAGGTAAACAGGTATTTTATATGTTGAGTTAGTATTCCACAAAAGAAAGGAGAAACATCAAAGGGTGGGGTGGAGGAGTTCAGTGTAGAACCAGATGTTTGGGGTGACATTGGTAAGTAGCTTAATTTGTGCAACACAAAATTGATTATCTGGAATGTAACCCACCACATAATTCATAACTTTAAAATAATAAAAAATAAAATAAATGTTCTACTTTAAAAAGGAGATGGAATACACAAAGTAACTGTAACATAAGGAATTGTTAACTGTTCAGACATTTTAGGAAATAAAATATTACATAAAGGAAAATGAAGTACATGTTGCACTGAAGTGGGCTTAAAAATGCTGGAATACCATTTAAGATGTTTCCACAACGAATACAACACTGGAGATGTTCACTAATCTTTGTGAAGAGATGTATGGCCAACAGATCAGAAGTGTTTCATGGTAAGATAGATCCTTTGCAAAGAGAGGTTATCTAACTGAGTGTGGTCATTATCTGACAATGTCATTAATACCACATACAAGTAAACTAGTGCTCAAGATAACTAAAAATGGTTATAGTAGTGTATCAATAGGTCATTCTACTGGATTCAGAATAAAGCATGTGATGAGAAATATGATTTCTGATTTCAGTTAGACATTGACTAAAATAAACAATACCAGAAAGTTGTGTGCTTGTGTTTTATTGATCATATAAAGGATTTCAGCCATATAGATAATAATAAACTATGGATAATACTGCAGAGTGAAAAGGCCATCACGTGTATTTGTTATCACAGGGACCTTGAAGTGCAGAGATAGCATTCTGACTCACACTTTCCCTGTGAACAACAGGATAAAGCGCATCCTCACAGGTATTGCTTTGGCTGAGCACATTCTTGGAGCCATTGTTACTCCATGGCCCCGATTATCATTCTGGTTTTTACTGATCCGCTTCTTTGCCAAGCATGTTGTTCTTCTCCAGTGACCAGTCTCTTCTGATAACTTGTAAATAAGCAGTCTTACCATTCTTGTTTCTGAGGAACTGATATTCCTTAGGCATTATTTCTTCCAAGACAGATATTTATTTTCAGTATGTCCAGCCAACACTATATTTTCAATATGTCTATGCTTTTGAGATTTTCCTATTTCACTGTCCAAATTCCTCATGCATTTGAGGTTAATGAAAATACCAGGGTTTGGGACAGGTGCACCTTTGTCTTCAAAGTAAATACTTTATTCTTCAATGATTTAAACAGGTCTTGTGCAACAAATTTGTATATAGCAATAGGTCATTTGACATAAAGACTGTTGCTTCCATGGCCATTGATTCTGAAGTCAAGCAAAAGGAATCATATTCTATTTACTATTATGATATCATCTATTGGTCCAAAAGGAATCATATTCTATTTACTATTATGATATCATCTATTGGTCCAAAAGGAATCATATTCTATTTACTATTATGATATCATCTATTGGTCCAGTTTGAAGATTTTAATTTCCTCTGCATTTTGCTGTAACTGCTACTGAAGGCTGCAGTCCTTGATCATCAGCAGCTACTTCAAATCCTCCTCAATTTCAGCAAACAAGGTTATGACAACTGCTTTTCACAGATTGTTACTAAGCCTTCCTCCATGCCATCCTCTTCTTTATATAGCCCAATTTCTTTGAATATTTGCCTGGAATAAAGATTGAAAATGTAGGGTGAACACACATCTTTAAAAATTGTAAACCAATCACACCCATACCTTTTGGGGCTTTAACAAGGCACCGATCCTTTATTCTAATTGAAAAACTGCTTCCTTTTCCATATAAAGGTAGAAAATAAGAACAATGGAGTGTCTGGAACATCAAGTTTTCCCAATGCTGTCCATAGTTTGATATGAGCTACAGTGATAAATGGCTCTAATTAGTCAAAAATGCACAAGTAAACATATTTCTGGTGTTCTCTATTTTCAGCCAAGATCCATCTGATGTCAGCAATGTGTATTTCACACCAACTCCTCCTTCTCATTCTGATCTGAATGTTTGCTACAACTGAAATTGAAATATCTGAAGCAACTTTTATATACTTGTGATATTAATGATATTATGTGGAAATGTAAATTTTATTAGACCACATTTTGATGGATCCCTTCGAGTGGGTTAGTCACGTAGCTGTCTACCAAATTTCTTGCCCTATTTGAGTGAATACTTTTTTTTTTACTTCATTCGATTGTTGAAACATTTCCATTGGTATTCCATCAATTCCTGAAGTCTTGTTTTCCCAGTGATTACTTCAGTGCAGGTTGAATTTCTTCCTTCAGCATTATTGACTTTTAAACTACATTCTGAATTTTTTTTGATACAATCCCTCTGTGAATTCCTTTAACAATTTTGGATGCTTCCTATATAATTCAATGTATTTCCAATAGAATATTTTAATATTGTAACTCAAGATCTAAATCTTCCTTCAGTTCTTTCAGATTAAGACATGGTGAGCACATTCACTCCCTTTTGGCCTGCCCATTGCAAATTTTTATACCTCTTATTAGAGTACACTGCATTGATTCCGCAAGCTGCCTTTTGATGTTCTCTTTTCAGATCTTGGATTTCATCAGTCCTAGCTACTCTATGATCAGAAAAAAAATTCCATTTATTCTAACATTAATTTTGATGTCTTCTTTCTTTCCAAACTTTTTAATTACCTTTTGCTTTGTTCTTAATGTCACCCCAGAACTCATCAGTTCTTCTGCCCTTTCTGTTCATCGAATCTGTTCTGAGATCTACTCGAAATTCATGTGGCATATACTTAAGATTATATTTTGGCTCATCCTGGCATGTTTTAATTTTCACCAACTTCAACCTCAATTTACATATGAGTAATGGATGGTTCCACAACAATGTAGGAAGCTAGTAAGCTGTCTGAAATATGCCAATTATACAGCCCTGCCTTTAAACAGCTCTTGTAGCAAATAGTAATGAATATTAAAGCTATAGCTTTCAGTATTGATTATACCTCAATGCAAGGGAAACAGATCTCACAAATTGCCCAATAAGCTTCAACATAATAAGAGAAAGAAAAATTTTGGGTTGTCAAGAATTTCATTTCACTTGCCACTATAATAAATTCAAATGGAATAAATATTCAAGATTTCAAAGAGCTATCAAATATCCTACATAAAGACTTCTTTAAAGTGCTAAAAAGCAAAGTTTTAAACTCAAGATTGAGATGCACTTGACCCAAATCTTGATATTTTCTTTTTTCTTTCATTTTTTTTTAGTCTTGGTCTTTTCAATTAATTGTCTCAACTGCTTATGAAATATGGACAATTAATAAGGAAAATAAAGTGTTTGATGCCTTTGAATTATGGTATTAGTGAGGAAAATCTATTTTGGAAGAAGTAAAACCAAAATTGCCTTTGGCAAGTGAGGATGATAAGACTCTACCTTAAGTGCACTGACCATGTTATCAAGAAGAACCAGTCCTTGGAGAAGGACATTGTTTTACACGCACACACATACATATCCAGACTTATGTTTTATCAACTTGGACACTATGAAGTAAAAGAAAATTATACATTAGTTGACAAGTTCATCAGAAAATATTTTTATTCTAATTAGTTTTGTCTTCAATTATCAAAGGATAATTTATTTATTTTAAGTATTATATATTTCAAGGGTTTTTTAAACTTTTCATTCTATCTCAATTTATATTTTATAATATATCAATTATATGTAAATGTCTATATCTGAATATTTAACTATAGATTGTATATAAATCTCAGATTCAAAATTGTTATATTTTAATAACTTTCATTTATTGTAACTATATTTGAATTTATATTCCCACCAATCGTTATTATACTTCACTCATATGTGTATAACTATATATGAGTATAGAAAATGATATGTGAACAACACAAGATTCAGCAATCAAAACTTAAATTAAATTACATTTTATGTATAAAATTTACATTTACCTTTATAAAAAGCTTTTTCTATGTCTTGTGATTGAGTAGCTATAATTAGGGCAACATATCATTTAATCAGACTAGCAATCAACATAGGTTCTTTACAAATAGTAAAGTTTACAAAAACTAGAGACCTTTGCTATTGTCAATTTTCACAATAACTATAAATTTTGAAATTATTTATTTTATTCATATTTCTAATTTGTCACATTTTTCTTCCCCTAAACAATATGGAAAAACTTATTTGACAGACTGATCAAAACATTTTTAAAGAAACATTGCCACAATTTCACTCAAAATTCACCATCAGCTTTCCAAACCATACTTTCCTCGCTAGGGTTTTGGGGCTGAGTGAAGAGGAAGATGGGTGAGAAAAATCTTAGAATTTCAAAATTCTGCCCAGCATATTGAGAGAAGTTTCTTGCTGTTTATCTCTCCTTGGGATTCTAGGCCTGAAGCGCTTATCTCAATCTAAATATGGCCAGGCACATATTTCTGCTGAACTCCATGAGGTTCTCAAACAAACTGATCCTTTCAAGGAACTCAAATCTCTATGAGCAAGACTCAAAAGACAGAAGATTTGCAAACTTAGGTTCTTCAGGTCTCACAATGCAGGTTATCATTTGGTGGAAATAAAAACAAATGTTCCCTAGTGAGTCAATAGGAACAGGACACAATTAGTGCCAGGGTAAAATTGGGCTTCATAGGGGTCTCAATGGCTACTATTTCAGAAGTAGGTCAACATTCCATTCCTTATAGGCACCTGTTGATATTTTTGAGTCACCATCAAGTTGGTTAAAATCCAAGCATGCTAGTTCTGCCACTCCTAGTTCAAACTCTTTACATAAACTCTTTAAACATTCATAATTTTATATTTATTTAATTAATATACCTTAAGCAATGTGCATTATCTTTTGAGACAATATTACTGCTGAAGTTCAATGCTGACTATACAAGAAAAGATGTTAAGTTAGTAAATTACATTAAAGAACTACTCAAACAAGGTCATACATAATTCCAATCCATATATAGATTACTTCAATTTACTGAATCATGGCAGAAGACTACAATGGAAACACCTCTCAGATAGTTTATACATGACTATCCTATGTTCCATATGAACTGGGTCAGACCTACAAAAAACTTAAGGTCAAATATCTAACACACACAAAGTCTCTGGAGTATAATCTTTTAATCTCTCAGCTACTAAACAAACATTGGCATTTAAAATTCAATGAGAAAGTGTAAGAGAGAGAGGTCTGGCCATCTGCTGCTGAAAGTTTACAACCATTGAATCCTGCAGAAGGCAGTTACACTCTAAATGTGTGAGTGACATCATTAGGAATCAGAACCATCTCAATGGAAATGGGTTTATTTTTGAGTTTTGGAATCTGACAGTGCCACAAGCATCAAAGTCTTCCATCTTCTAGCACAGGGTATGCTGCCTTAACCTCAGATATGACACTCATATGACAACTACAAATGTTTACATTTGTAAGAAGCTTAGTCAGCATTCTAGATGGCAGTGTAAAACAAGAAAGTATTTAATATGACAAAATGCCAATGTCAATATAGCTTTCATAGCAACAAGCTATGAAAATGACCCCCTCCAAATATAGTCTTATACAATGATAGTAAATATACAACATTCACTAATACAAATAATAAAATTTATTTAAAATTAATATTTAATTTCAACAGTATTTATTATTGTAACATAATAAATTTAAATATGGGGATGCAAACTATTAACAGGAAAAATAGTATATGGAGATGGAAAAGGAGGAGTGAGTGAATGAGAGCTTTTCATATTTCCTGCTTATTTTATCTGCAAATCTAAAACTGGTCTTTTCCAATCTAAAATTTAGATTCCATATAATTGTAAGCTTAGGGGAATGGAAATATCTATACAAATGCATATTTTAAACTCAAACCATTTATTAAAGCTAATAATGAGAAATTCTGTATTGAATGAGACTAGATATATAGCCTATTTTAGATGGAGCCACTAACAATACCAAGGGAAGTAGTTGACAAAATCCTATGACATATTACATTGAACAAATCAGCCACAAAAATACCACTTTCAGTTGTGAAAATATCATTCACAGACATTGCATCATACATCAGCTACTTCTGTGCTTCTATGAGGCTGGGAACTGTTCCACTGAAATTTCAAAGACCGGCATGGTAAAGAGATTTTGATAGCTCTTCCAGACTAAAGAAAACTAAGAACAAAGGAGAGGCAATTAATTTCTGAAAAACAAATCAACCAGTTAAAACTTTATGACTAGCAGCAAAACAAGATTTTCAAGTTAGAAGCATTCAGGATATGGTTGGAGAAGAGTCATCTTCTCAATCCAGAGTGAACTCTAATGATTGAAACAAAGTACAGCTTTCAGGATCTTCATTTATTCTTTGAGGTGGAAAGGTTCAAAATGATAAAAACAAGGACACAGAATCCCTTAATTGTTGGAATGTGGGATGCTGAAATATAAATATGAAGGATATTTTAAAAATCTGAAAAATGAAATTAACCTGATGATCTTTATCTTATGCATCAGTGAGCTGTATTAGACTTAGATTTGCCATTGTGAATAAATCACATGATATTTAATGCCAGAAATAGGAAATTGAAGAGAAAAAGAGTCCAGGTCAATGTCATAAAGATTATATCGCTTCACCTACAGATGGGCTTTGGGTCCCCATTCTGTATACCCCATCATTTATAATGATATAATTTTTTAGTTCTTTGATCCTAATCCTTTCAACACTGCGTGGTCACACAGGCTGGTGTGCTTCTTCTCTGTGGGCTTTGTAACTTCTGAGCTACATGGATGCTTGTTTACTTTTCACACTTTAAGACCCCAGACACTGTATCTTTTGATAGCTGGATACCACCAGCTTTCTTCACCACTTCTGCTTATGTACACATTTTTCTTTAGTGATCATGTCAGGAAAGTGAGCATCATGGAATGCCAATTTAATAGAACAAAGTGTTCTTGCATTAAGGAAGTACTTGAGTGGAGGTCCAATGCCAATCTGCTATCTTAATACTTACCCTATAAGTATATGCACATGAATATATGAAGCGACATCCCCTTGCAGAAGGGTTGCAGGGAGGAGAAGAGCCAATCAAGGTACAGTGTAGCAACAATGAAGTATGCAACCTTCCTCTAATTCTTAAATGCTTCCTCCCCCCCACTATCATGATTCCAGTTCTATCTTACAAACCCGACTAGACCAGAGGATATATACTGGACCAGGAAACATGGGGAATTCCTGGGGAATTCAGGACAGATGATCCCTTCAGGACCAGTGGTGAGAGTGGTGATACTGGGAGGGTGGAAGGAAGGTGGAGTATAAAGGGGGAACTAATTGCAGGGACTTACATATAACCTCCTCCCAGGGGTATGGACAACAGGGAATTAGCTGAAGAGACATATCAGACAGTGTATGATATGACAAAATAATGATAATTTGCAATTTATTAAGGGTTAATGAGGTAGGGGGAGTGGGGAGAGAGGGGAAATATGAGGAGCTGAATCCAAGGGCCTAGGTAGAAGGAGGATGTTTTCAGAAGGATTATGGCAACAAATGTACAAATGTGATCTGCACACAATAGATGTATATATTGATTGTGATAAGAGTTGCATAAGCACCCAATAAAATGACTTGAAAAAAGGACTTTATCAAAATTTATTGTGAATTCCAGTTCTTTCAGTGATATGATGATATCCACAAACCTATAAGGAAGAGTCAGTAATATAAATATTACTCAAATATATATATATAGAAGTCACTCATTGCAAAGATGAAGAAATTAAAGAAATTGCCAAATTATATACCCTGAAATCAATCAAACTCTATCGAGAGTATTGCTAATTGCAGGAAATCAGAAAGCAGCGGAAAGAAAAGATTTGTTAGTTGAAAAATAAAACATGGGTGATTGAAACTACAATAGGTAACATGGCTAGAATTTGGAAAACCAGCAATTTTCTCAATACAAGAGCAGCTTTTCAACAACGTATGTGGAGTCTGATGGGATATATTGGAAACACAAGGACTACATTATGGGAAGTAGCAAGATAGCACCAACAATTAGAACAAACACAGATGTCAACTCAGGAACAGAGCAACAGCTCATATACAAGTAGACGTAGAAACTGAGGACAATTAATGTCTACAAGAGCTAAAGTATAAGCTAGAATATATAGCATCTAAATTTGGAGACCATCTGAAAGAAGACTTGATCCTTGAAATAAAAGAGCTGAGGATTTGAAATGAGGATTTCAAAGAGTAGATTAAGAAAAAATTATAATGAAATGTGAAAAGATTAGTGAATCCACAGGAATAGTGTTTTCTAAAAAAAATTGAAGAAAAGAAAAAGACTGGACTTTGGAAAGTGTTTAGCTATATTGTGCATAATAGACTCATTATGTGCAGACTTGAAGATACCTAATAACAAGAAAAACAGATAACTTATTAGTTCATACACAGCGTACCAGTGCAATTAAACCCAATCTAAATCACTTCATCTAGTCCTTATTGAAATTGAAAAGGAAAGCAAGTAACTTTAATCTATTTGAGGAAAATCTAAGTGTAATGCAAGCCGGATTATTGCATGAAAATTGGACATTTGCAAATAGCACCCTGAACTTTTGTAAAAAAAAAATTCAGTATTTACACTACTGGAAAATTAACATCAAGCCTTTACTGGGAAAATTGACATTAATCATACTCTGCTACTTCTAAGAGGAAAGTTGTTTTCTCTAACTATGAAAATATCAAATGTTAATTGAGTTTGCAACACTGCAAATGGCAATCTTATTCAGAATGCTATAGACATTTGTTCCACATTACATGGTAGATGTTTAATTTTCAAATGTGTGCAGTTTATATGAAGGTAAATCTTTGTTCTGTTTGCAAAAATGTAATTTTTCTATGGCATAATATATCTAATAAAAGTACATATATGTATTTGATATTGTTGTTATAATTCCTTTTGCCTTATTCATGCAAACTATCCATAAGATTGATTTTCAACCTGCAACACCAAACCAAATTCACTGCCATCAAGCTAATTCCACCTTCCAACAACCACATAGAATTGAGTAAAATGACCCCAAAGTTTTCAGAGAGTGTAAATCTCTAAGGGTGCATGCGGTCTTACCCTCCTAAATTTTTGTAGAGGTCAAGTGGCAGAGATGAGAAATGGAGGGGTTTTTTTGTTTGTTTGTTTCTATTGTTGTCAGCATGTGTTCAAAGTAACAATGGGAAATAACTTGTTTTCATATCATCCCCCACCTACTATACTCTGTATGCCACCTTAGGGCCAGTTTCTTATGATAAACATACTCTTGTCTTTTGTCTATTCTCCAAAAAACTTGGAAGATGTTAGAGATATGCTTTTGCTCTTGGAAAGCAGTCCTGTGCATAGAGTTGTAGCACTCTCCCCTCCAAACACACACACACACACACACACACACACACACACACATGCGCGCACACCAATGATCTATTTAGTGATATAAGCAGGTTAACTGAATCCTTCTACAAATTACCCAGTTTGCATCACAGAGGAAAATCCCTGTTTTGTTTGCACAGTCACCTTTCCAAAATGACTCCAGTCAATTTCTTTGTCACTGGGCTGGAACAATATGGACCAGGTATCAGCAAGCTCCTCTGTCTTCCTTTCTCTTTCCTGACCACTTTGTCTTAGCAGATGGGTCCCTGACTCAGCCTGAGCAGGTGTGTCTTCTCTTGTTCTCCACTCTTCCTGTCTAGGGGTGACCCTGTTCACTTTCTGGTCCAGTTCTCAACTCACAGCTGTTTGGAACCCTGGACCTA
>PVJH01014073.1:0-58150 GCA_004026705.1 Nesogale talazaci
AAAAAAATAAAAACAAGAGAACTATTTTGATTCTAAATACCTTCAGCTTTAGACAAAAAGAAGGTTAGTGTTATAAATTAGCATGACAAAATGCCATCTTACCTTACTGAGGAAGCTGATCTTAAAGCCCAGTGACTGCGCATTTCTTGAACCAGAGTTCATGTAGTTTCCAACCAAAAGAACTAACTCTAAAAGTTTGTTAAAGCTTTCACTTTTCTTCAGTTCTTCACAGGCGAGAGTGACTGCTATGATGCTTGGTTTGATGTTGTTTACGTGCTCTTCAAATGTGAGCTTGAAAAGAATGCTATTGAGACGAGGCTGTAACATTTTTACTGAGCTCATCTGTAAAGAAAGGAATGCTCTATAAGAAGACACATTTAAAACCTGCTATATTATCACTTTATTGGAGATAATATCACAGACAACAGCATGCAAATTCCTGCATAACATGAATTGTCTGGAATTTTTTAACTTTTGCTTATTTTAGATATTCAAGTGGTATAGCATACTAACGTCTAAAACAAACAATTGTGCATATTTGAACGCATAAATCCTTAAAGCATTAACAAAACATCACTTAAGTTAACAATTGTTATACATTAATTGACTTCAAAATCATGATCCATTAATGGCATTCACACGGTCAAGATTTTTCCTTCAGGCTAACTAGGAAAATCTATATACCTGAAAATTAGTATCTGTGAGGATTAAAGATGCAAGATGGACTTGATCATAGAAAACATAAGTCAAAACCGTATTTCTTAAGGAATTACCTATTACTATGCTGTCTACAGTCAGGGAACTCATTGTGACTGAGCATTTAGTAATTTTAAACTCCAGAACTCCATTTGTGGAAATATCTTAATTGCTTATATTTATATCAAGATCTAAAGAAAGTCACCTATTTTGAAGAATACTGATGTAAAAGAATTAGATTTTTGTACAACCACAATAATATTATACATGAATTCTCTATTGGTTTTACATTTTAAAATGTTGGACATAGTTTTAATTACTTCTTTCATATATCTGCAAAATTATATGTTCCCAGTATCATTATATAAATCTCTCCATTGTTGCTTGCAAACTCACACTGCAAGTATAGGACACACAACCTATTCCCCCAAAGCTTACATCCTATGCTTCAGATAAGAGTTCTGGCACGATGGACCAGGCATGAATCCTCACATCCTTCCCCACGAGGCCCCTGTGATCAGGCTCAGTGAGGATGAAGGTGCCATTACTAAAACTGGGACTTCCCTTATCTGCCCTCTTGTAGCTAAGGGTTTTATCTAGCCTTCATGCTTCTCCAGTATTCCTGGATATTAAGATGCAAAATCCACAACCATCATTAATCATTACTTTTCAAACCAGAGTTGTCAGTTGAACTTTGGCCAGCGGAGACCTAAGAAACAAAATATTGTATGCAAATTTTCTTAAAGCCTAGAATGACGATATTTGCACAGTCTTTTTGTCAATATCACCGATTTTTAAAAATTTTCATACGCCTATTGTTATGATGGAAATAGTGCATACATCATAAGGATTGCCCTTTTAAAAAATAAAATGCATTCTTATTAAAATAACTTATTCCATTAGAGCTATATCTTCAAGCACATGATCTCACTGCCACTAAATAATCTTCATGATATTATACACACACACACACACACACACATACACAAACAGACACGGAATGAGAAAGACTCAGAATGACAGAGAGAAAAACAACAAATGCTAAAAGAAGGATGAAGAACAGGAGACTAGTTAAAGAAAAGTTTTATTGGATAACATGTGCATGATACACACACATGTAAGAACACAGAGAATGTTTTTAAAAGTCTGTAGGAAAACCCCATTATTTTTCAATTCTATTTTCCCCTGAACTTTTAGGAGGTTTCTTGTATTTTTTTTTCGGTTTCTTGTATTCTTAAGTACAAAATTTGGACCAAATCTGCTACAGATTCCCTGAAAATGAAATAATATTAAAAGATCATCATAAAGTGCTACAAGTTAATTTCTACAAAAATTTGTCAGGTTTCATATCTGCCTCTGATTAACAATGCCTTCCCCAATGTATTTAACCCTTTCCCTCATAACTGGCCATCATTAACATCGAAGCATGTTTCCTCTCACTGTACATATTTATGGAGCACCTACATAGTTTCCTTGGTGAGTGAAAACACAGTCACTTTTAGCAACTGTTCCACACCTTATACCTACACTTTTCGCCAAGCTTTGTAATGGCAGGAAGGGGAACCTTTTACCAAAGGTCCTTTGGTCCTGGGTTGACAAGTAGTTTAAAATTTTAGCTTAAGTGGGACTTTAGACTTCCTTTCTATGGCCATCTTACTTATTTTGATCTTTATTGGGCTCTATTCTTTCCAATCGTTGACCTACAAGTCCAAAAAACATGGAGTCTTATCTTGCTTTTCTTTTCTTTTTTTTTTTTTTTTTGCTTTTCTTTTCTTTTTATCTCAGCTTCAACAGAAATACTGTTGCCAAAAGGGCAGTTTCATAAAAATAAGAATATTTATAATAGCTATTATAAATGGACTACATTGCACCAGAAAGTTTTATGGACTACATTGCACCAGAAAGTTTTTAAGCTATATGTGCATTAACTTATCTGATAGTCAAAATGATCCTGAGATAAATATCAATGCTAATCTCTTCTAAAGATAAGGAAAGCGAGGAGCAAAACTGCAAAGTAACTTGCACAAAGTCACATTGTACCTTGAAGATCTGGGAATTTGAACTGGGCATTTGGGCTACCAACCTCAGTCAGTCCAGTTATACACTTAGCAAGGATTGTTGGCAGCTGGGAAGATGACCACTTGGAAAAGGAGAGAGATGTGAGAAGGAGGCTGTAAGTACATTATCCAAAAATGTACTGAGCAAGGTTGTTGATAGTATGAATAGAGAAGATGGACACCAGAGACTCTATTAAGAAGGACATAACACAGGCCTTGCTCTTCATGCAAATCAACAAATATCAGTCTCTCTCTTCAGACAAAGGAGATTGTTTAAAATGAACAGTTATGCTGACAGAGAAAGATGAGATCTTCTACGCCAGAAAGCATTTATATCTCAGAAACCCACAAGGATATTTCTACTGGTCAGTGGTAATGTGCACCACAGCAGAGTAGAGCCGGGACTCTGGAGTTGGCCTTGGTTCACATTCTAACACTGCAAATGACATGTTGTGGCAACCTAACCTTTCCAAGCTGCCATTTCACATCTGTAAAACGGACAACTGAGCACAGCCAAGTCTTAGGGACTTTGTGAGGAGTCAACTGGTCCATCCTTAAAGTGTATTAGCAATCAGTAAGGGAAGGAAACAAAAGAACACAGCACCCAGTCAGGTATGAAGAGAGAAAGAGGGAAAGGGCAAAGAGGGCTCCAAGAGTTTTGACCTGGTCTGAAGTAGAAAAGTGTTAACATTCATAAAGGCAAAGGGAAGTTCTAATGATTCTCATTTCTTTATTTCTTTTGTTACAGTGAATAAGGGGGAGTCATTTGTTCTCCCTCCCCAGCTGCTGCCTAAACTCCAATAAGCTAAACAGGCATTCAAAGGTAGAGTACACCTTCATAACAACTTAGATCAAACAGGACCAAATCTAGAATAATTTACTTAAAGAATTCTTCACATAGTTGCACTCTGTGAGACTAGTTTATCTAATATCTCTGGTCTCCAATGTAGCCAACTACAAATTTGGGAAAATCCATGTCTTGTTTTCAGGATTACAAAGGATCAAAATATGTGATCCATAATATGCCAGATCCAGTTACTATTGAGTGTATGTTTGCTTTACCAG
This sequence comes from Nesogale talazaci, assembly GCA_004026705.1. Lineage (NCBI taxonomy): Eukaryota > Metazoa > Chordata > Mammalia > Afrosoricida > Tenrecidae > Nesogale > Nesogale talazaci. The sequence continues at coordinate 3,819 of PVJH01014073.1, forward strand.
CTCTTTCTTCTGAAGCACTTCTAGGTAGACTAGACTCTCTAACCTTCTGTGGAGCAGTCTAGTGGCTTAATGGTATGTACCAGGGGAGAATTTCCACCACAGAGACTATTTTCTACTTGTAAAGTATCTCCCTTTAGAGTTGTAGAAACATAAGGCACAGAATGCAAGATCCACAAACTGTTATGACTTGGCAATTGTTGAAAGAAACCAAACAGGTAAGCATCTAGGTAGTCCTGGTTCACCATCCACTGAGAGACCAGACACAGCATATTGTTTTTCACAAAAAATCTGTGCTCCTCCCATTCTTAAAGCTGCAAATCTTGAAGAGACATTTAGGTCATGGGAACTGAAATGTCCACCACCCATAAGTGCCATATTGAGGCAGCTTGTGTGTTCCTGTGATTCCAGAAATTATGGCCCTCCATTTCAAATCATAGCAAGGTCATGGCTTTCAGTGGAGATTCCAGATAGGAACAGACTAAGAAGCAGGAGCAGAAATGCTTCTCAGGGGGTAGTCCTCCAGGTGAGAAAGCACTCAAAATGTGACAGAAGAGATGACTATGACAGCTAGCCAGCTGAAGGGTTGTCTGCAGTGGTGGATGTAGCACTAAGCACAGGGCTGTTCATACATGAAACAGTCAAATATTTAGTGTGTGATTTAAAAAGTATACCTTAGCTGACTTACCATTTCAGAGATCAGCTCCAAAGCACAACAAAGCCGGACTGTCTACTGAGCAAGGTTTACAGATTACAGCAATATATGACTCTCCTCCCAAATATATCTTCTGCTAAGATGCCAAGCCAGACGGGGTAGGGAATTCCTTTGGCTAAACTGTTATTATAGGCAGCCTGAAGAAGGGGAGGAATTGTGTGCTACAAGGTGGTCAAGAAGCACTTCTGGTTCTGACAAAATGTCGCCATCAATTTAGCACCTGGAACAGGGTCTGGCACAAGACAAGTGTAAAGTATGACTGGCAATAAACAACTAAGTGATTACAGTAAAAGAGTAAAATTAGGAAGAAAACACACAGCTTGAAGAAGTATTAACATGAGGTTGAAGTTGGGGAGAAGAGGCAAGGTCATCTGCTGTCATGAGGGGGGAGGGGACACACACAACATCAATCCTCCCTTGGTGCTAATGTGTACACAAATGAGAGCCTCATCTGATTATTCCCATGGGTAGGTTAGAGGGTAAAACTTCCTCAATTTTAAGAGAGGCAGGGGAACAAATGTGACCATGCTACTTTCTACTGACCCTGAAAGCCAATTGTGGTACAAGAAATCCAGCCCCTGAGCTGCACACCTATGGTTTTGCACAACTGTCCGGCCGTGTGCTAGTAATATCATCTAGTACATGTTATAGCATGTTTGCAAGAATTAATTGCACCAACTTTCTCAGCAGGAAAAAATATATTCCTCCTATCATCCATGCACATTGCAGCAAAATTTTAATAAGATACCCTACATAACTCTCCTGTCAGTACCTGACACATAATGAGCACTCTTAAAATTACTCTCTTCTCTCACTCTCTTTACTTATCCTCAGAATTCTTGAGAAGGAGAAATGATGGTCCCTAATTGTTCCCTCAGACCTGGGGGAAATTTTCACTTATCCACAAATAGAGAGAGAGGCCCTAGTGGGATATGGGTAACATATTTGGTTGCAATTGAAAAGGCTTGCAGTATAAAACCACCAGCCCCACATCAGGAGACAAAAGGAGCTGCCCATCCTTGTGGTTCCAGGGTTTTTGAAGAAGGAAGTTCAATGAATGGACCAAAAACAGAGTGCTGTGCCTCATTTAGAAGTTTTAATACATATGAGGCAGGTACACCGCCCCGCCCCCCAAAAAAAAGGAAGAAAGTCCCACCCAGCATCTAGCAACTCACTCTGAGTTAGGACACCCAGAAGTATATCGCCCAGGAAGGTTCTTCCTGGTCACAGTTGATTTTTTTCATAATAGCAGATTCACTGAAACCTCAGTTGTTTTTTTTTTTTTGTGATGGATAATTTAAGAGAACAGCATGGGCCTGTGATTTTTTAATTCCTGATCAGGAAAAATGCTGCAGAAAGTATTGAGATGTTGAACACAGTTTACTATGACAGTGTTCTGGGGAAAATCTCAAATGTATGAGTGGTTTCTCAATTGATGACACACTTCTTCTGGATGTCTGTTAACTGACCAAGCGAAAAGAGTTCCTGACAAGAGTCAGGAACTCCTGCTTGAAGACTAATGATGGACCATTAAAGAGATGGGAAAGTTATCTGGACTATCTGGAAGTTTGGTTCAGTGAATTTTAACAGAAGACTTGGGAATGAGAAGGGCCACTGTGAGATTTGTGCCTAGGTTTCTGACTGAGCAGGAAAACAGAAAGCACAGTGGAAACATTCTGTGCTTTGAAAGAACCGCTCAAGTGACCCAGACTTTCTTTATCCAAGGTACAGAGGCATGGTTCTGTTCTTATGACCCCCAAACAAACTTCAACCAACCTGGTGAAAGACTCCATTGTCATCTTGCCACCCAAAAGCTCATCAAGTGATATCAAAGGGTATACTCATTTGTTGTCTTGATGTTAAAAGGATAGTGTGTTTGATGTTTGTTCCACCCATTCAGATGATCACTCAAGCTTTCTATTTAGAAGTTCTAAAAAAATTGAATAGCACTGTGCAGCAAAAAAAAGCAAGATGAGTGGCAGACGGGAATTACTTTTGCCACGACAACAACCCACCTGTTCCCACAGCCATCTCAATGTGCCAGTTTTGGGCAAACAACGGCGTGCCTCTCTTGCCTCCCACAACTGACTCACCTGACCTGGCTCTGCATGACTTCATTTTGCTTCTTCAAATGAAGGGGGACATGAAAGGAGGTGAAGAAACAAATGAGGGAGGAGCTGTCAGCCATCACACAGATGGGTCTGAAGACTGTTTCCAAGAATGGAATCACAGGTTTGACAAGTAAATTAAGTGTAATGGTGGGTACTTTGAAGGTGATAAATACATAGCTTTGGGGGAAATTTTTCATTTTGGGGGGGTGTACAACTTCAAAAATAGGAAACATGTTACCACCCAAAATGTATCACTGCAAAATCAAGGGACTGAGGAGGAAGGGAACATTATAAACACATCTCTTCATAGAAGTCACGTCAGTATGAATCAATCATAATAAAGAATTTTCAGCAATCATAACACACATGAATTTTTATGATCAGATCAGGTATCCAGAGAGATAACAATTCAACTCTCGTAAGAGAATTTGGGTATGCATGGAAAATCTTGAACAACTAAGTATAGAAATATTAGGAAGCACTGAGCAGCACCCCCACCCACAGCTACAATTATTAAATGTCTCCAGTGTCATGAAGGCACTAGAGTACACCAAAGTGATATAAGTAAGCAACAAAAACAAACAAAGAAACAGAAACACTTGGCTAGATTGTATGCTGTTTTATGTTGTGATCTCTCACAGCATTTTAGTTGACTGGCAACCTTTGTTTTATAATTTATTCCTGGAAGTGCTGTGAGACGCTGACCATGGTGTGGTATTAAGTAGGGAGGTTATTTATGTTATGAGTTACTTGTCTATCAAAGTCACATCAAGTAGCTCTCATTTCTTTAGTTGATCTGCAGCATATTTTTTAAAAAGTACATTGATAGCTTCGGTGGGTAATTTCCCATAAGAGTTAGACACAGTTTTGTTGATACAATTTAAATTTTCTATATTTTGCTATCAAGGTAGCTGATGAATACTAATCCAGTATCATACCACCATGAGAATACACAGAGAAAGGGTAAAAAAGGTAAACATGAAAAAATCATGTGTGAAGGTAGGGGAGATCGCAAAATACCACTCACATGTCATCTTTAAGTCTACTCTATCTTATCTTATTTACTTTGATACTCCTCAGAAATATCCTTTGACTACCATCATCAAATCAGCCTGTAGGCATATCAAGTAGAAGATTGATTTAATAGGAATTTACATATATGTGTATATTTGTATATAAATATATACACACGGGCTGAGCCCCAGTGGCATAGTCGTTGAGTGCGGGACTGCAGCCCACTGACTTGGCAGTTCAAATCCAGCAGCAGCTCTCCAGGAGCAAGGCTGGGCCTCTCACTCCCACCAGAGAGCAGTGATACCAAAAACAAAAACGAAACAAAAAAATTATACACACATATACATATAACAAATATAATTTGCCACAAATATTTCTCCCTACTTGTTGAATAATTTTATGTTCTACTTCATTAAATATGCAAGATGATTGAATATCAGAGGCTAAGATAAAGGAAATGATAAGAAAATTACAATAAAACAACAAAGGGTTGAAGCTAAACTTCTGAAAGAACTGCCTAAGTAGTGGGAGATTCAGAGATAATGACTCAATAGAATCCTGAATAAGGAAATAAAGAAGGGCATTTTAAATTGACTTTGTCTTCCTTAAAGGCACTAAATTTCTGGAGGGCAAGATCTCTACTGACCATGTCTATACTTTATATTCAATGACAGGCTGAACAGACCTATCTTGGGCAAGACGATCAAGTAAAGTGCCGATGTTACATGAGATCAATAGTAACTGTACATTAGATGCCAAGACAAATAAAACAACTGATTACATCTGTGAAATGGGGTATTAGAAAAATGGAATGCTGAAAACTGATTAAGCAAAAATACTACAAAAAGAATGATACAAATGATACACTGATGGAGATTATTTCCTAAAAGACAAAAGTGGAAATTACACAAGGCAAAACATTTACATGTCTTCATTCTGGAACAGAATGTGAAAATCATCAGTCCACCATAAAAGAGGCCGTGAGATCACAAGATTTTGAGCAAAAGTTCACAGCTGCTTTCTGAAAACAAATGCCTGAGGCCATGAATAGCCAAATTTAGAGTATTCACTGAAAACTGCATCATAGTGGTATGCTGCTATGTTCCTCATGCCTATTAGAGATTAATTACAAATATGTGGAAAATGAAAATAGATTCATTTCTAATATTTGAACTTCATAGAAAAGCAATCAATAGCCAAATTGACTGATGTTCTTAGATAGAATCTGAATATTCATTCAGGTGTTTCTTTTTCATCTTATTCAATTGCAAAGAGTGATGAAAATAAGCCATCCTCTCACAAAGTAGATTATTATGTGAAGTTAATGAAATGAACAAGAATATGAATGCATAGATTTGACAATGAGCCATAGAGAGCTTTCTTTCACCTGTTTTATAAATTATTAGATCAGCTTTTTATAAGTTAAAGTAAATGAACATCTAGGAAGTAGAAGCCAGCATTCATATTTACAGGAAGACTAAAAACAGAAGCAATAAATGCATTACATAACCAAACACTGAATGCAAAACTCTGAATGCAAGGAGATATAATAAGGAAAAAATTTGATTTCCCCAATGAATATGTAAACCTGAAAAATGATTTAATATTAATAGAAAAGTGAAGCTACAGTTTCCTATTCAAACTAAGTGTCTTTAATGATGGTTTTGTGTGTGCGTGTGTGTGTGTGTGTGTGTGAGAGAGAGAGAGAGAGAGAGACAGAGACAGAGACAGAGAGAGAGAGAAGCTTTTTAGCATTTCCTTTTCACCAGGTTAAGCTATCTTGAATAGCGCTCATAAGCTTTTATCGGCCTTTAAAAAATATTAAAAGCATACCAACTTTTCACTTATATTTCCAACTATTGCCATAAATCCACTCCTCCTATCTTCATGTGTTTATATGTTAAAAGGAGAAAAAAAGGTAATGTGCTGTCAGGAACAGCACATAGACTGTGCTTATAAAGGTTTTTATGTATGAGGCTCTCAATGTCCTTTTTCTTTTAGACTGTTTTTAATTGAAAAATATGGGTAATTTTGAAGTCAGAAAAACAAAGTACCGATTACTAAGAGAACTAATTATTGCCTTCTTTTTCTCAGAAGATGTGTTAGTTTAATAGATATACACAGTATGGGTCTCTGTCCTCAGTGCAAGACAAGTGGGAATTTCCATAGCTCTGAGGTTTTAGAACAGCTGAGCTGCAAACACACTCCAAAGAGTCAAAATGCTCCTGCTGGGGGTTCTAACTGCCAGAGCTTTCAAAGATCTGTATTTTCCCCCCATCTAAGGTATAGCACATAATTACAACGATATACTGAATTCAATTCCGTTGGAGGCAGGTTGGAGGACAAGTCAGTGGGAAGCTGTGCAGCCAATCTAGCCCTCTAAAGAAAGGATTATTGATCATACAAGGTGTGGGAACTAACATATCCCTCTTACCAGGAGGTCTGCCTGTGGTAGAAGAAAGGTCTCTGGGTTTGTTTATTTGTGTTTATTTGTGTCTTCTTTCTTTTTAACTCATCACATGTGAATAGTGGTAGAAGCAAACTGAAGATGTGGCTGCTAACAAAAACAACTAAATAAAGGTTGGAAAAAGGTTTATTAGTCCCAGTCACTGTCCTAAATAACATAATTTCCCCCACACAACCAGAATTTTCCCAGTTGTTTCTTTTTATTGGTGAGTATGTGCATGTGTGAGTGGTTGTTTCACCTTAAAAAAATGAAACATGAGGAGCAATCCCACTCTGCCATACCAGTAAGTTTCACAGAGTTCATAAGACACGTGAGAAAAGATCCTGGAATTTATTCCATGAATACTTTGAAACCCTATCGTATGTCTATTTCTCACTGATGCAGTTTTGTTCTTTTATATCATGAAATTATAAAATAATGCAAACTCTTTAAGGTTTATCCCAAGGTTATAAAAATAAAATTAGTAAAGAGTATTTATTGCTAAGGAAGTCAAAGAAAGAAAAGGTTTCAGTAAGAGTGCTAAATTGTTCAATGCTATGTAGTTTCATGAGGATAAAGAATGTGATAAATTGCACAAAAAAAGTCCACTGAATTTCATATTCATGCTAATAAAGCACAATCAAACCACAAACCATCTGTTTGATTTCTACTTATGATGGCCTTATATGTTTCAGAGCAGAATTGCTCCATAAGGTATTTCTGTCCCTATCTTTATGGAATGAGACTACCAGGCATCCCATGCTTGGTGCTACTGGGCAAATAAGGAAGGAATTCATTGAGAGAGTTAAATAAGAAGATGTCACCCATACAACAAGGAGACATTACTGATATGTAATCAAAGGCAGCACATGGAAGAGGACGGAGAGCATGTGCAGTGATTCTGAAGCAGGAAAGAACATGACAAGTATAAAATAACTGAACAATAAATTCAATGTGGCTGAGAGGTTGCCTTACATTGAATAGTCAACTAAAGGCAAGAAAGTAAATGGAAAAATTTGTACCAGCTTTAAAAATGTTACAATTAAGGATATTTTAATCCACGCATTTTTTAGCCTGCACTATGTAGGATTACTTTATGGCTCTTCAAGACAGTCTTTGTAACTTCTGCCAAATGATGGAAAGGTTAATGTATTGCCATTGAGTTAATACCAATTCATAGCACCTCAATAGGACAGAGTAGAATTGCTCAGAGATATTTCTTATGCTATAATTCTTGGAGAGAACCTAGAGCTTACTCTCACTCCCTTGGAGCAACAAATAGATGTGAACTACGAACCTTGCAGTTAGAATCCCAACAATTAACTCACTAAACCAGGAGGACTCCTTTTTACGGCTAAGCAAATGTGAGGTGCACAAAGCTCTCAAAGCAATTAAAGAGCTAATTATTAGCAGTTCTAAATAAGCACAGGATCATGAAAATGAAGTATGTGAGACCTGAATATGGATATTGTTCAGGTTTGTCAACTTGTTGGTTTGATAGGAATCCTGTCTCAAAATGAAGCATGGTGAAATTAGGAATGGGACTTTTCCTTTGGAGACGAGATTCGGGGAGTAAACCTCATCCACTCATGTGACAGATAGCTTTAACCCCAGAGACGGATGGAGATGTAGAGGCAACAGAAACGAGAGAATACAATGGAGCAGTGGGTTCCCTGGCACACATAGTAAGAACGCTAACTTCCTGTAGGCAAGAGACTTCCTGGTGAAATTGGATTGCCTCTAAGCACTTAATTGAGGGAAAGTGGTTTTCCCCCTACTAGATCTAGACCTCAGCATTTGGGGTGACGATTTACTTGCAGAATGAGCATTGAACAGCAGAGTTATACTTGTTCACATAGGCCATAAGGCTAAGGGTCTAGGTCTACCATCCTGACAGGAAGCCATCCAGACTAAAGACATGCAGCTTCAGAATCTCTTATTCTGAATTATAATCACTTACTAATTCACCAATAAGCCTGTAATTGTGAGGGTGGCCTGTGATTTATGTGTGGACCCTAAAATCAATTATAGCACTCAGTGGAGAACTAGAGGGGGTCATGAGAAAGATGGGCGGTATTTGAACAGGTGAAGAAGGTTGGAGGGTAGAGGGATTCTGACACCAGCTTGATAGGAATCAACTATGGATGGATGCCGATTCTCCCAGTGCTTCTGACTTCTGAAGTTAGAGGAAGTCAAATGCCACCTTCAAACACTTTCAATACCTCCATCCATTGAGTAGCTTAAGAGTTTACGTTGAAGAAGAAGTCAGAGTAGAGATGCTGAGTAGTCACACTGAAGATGGCATAGACATAGTGAAGACATAATTGAAAATTAAAAAAAAATTAAATCCTAAAGAGATAATGGTCTATAAAACAAAGGTCAATAAATAGATCAATCATAAGACTCTACACACACCTACCAGTGATTCCTCATAAGAAAGACGAGGTTTTCTGTTCTCATGATGAGTTATATGCTCAGAAACCCATAGGGTCAGAGCTACACCGAGGGGCCCTAAGAGAAAGTACTGAATCTATAGCAGTGAGTGTGAGGGACACACATACAATAACAGACGTTTACATACAAACTCACATGTACTCACAGAGACGGCATATCATTACAGGGTTCAAAACAACCTATGAAGCAAGATTGTCTATGTTTGACATACACATTTCCCACTTACAATGCGACTGGGGGGAATTACCCAGCCTCTTTTGGCCTTGAGTTCTCATCCATAATATGGGACTATTAACCGTGCTAGCACTCACAAAGGCACAGATAGGTCCCTGCTGAACTGGCCACTGAAAAGCTGGTGCTTCAAAAATGCCTCAGAAATAAGGCCTCGGGATTTGATTCTAAAAGATTACAGTTCTGAAAATCCTATATAACAATTTTACTTTATGCACAAGGGGGTCTACCATAAGCTGGATTTGAATTAATGACAATTGACAGCAAACTAACAAGAAGAGAGGCAAACTCCTAGGTTTGTTTTGAGGAATGCATGCTAAAGTGCACAGTGAAGGATCTGACACAGCCTGCAATGCGTTTATGTTAAGATCAATAAGAGCAAGAATATTACTAAAAGTGTCAAGACATACCTTTTTTGTAGATTTGACAGAGAGTAGAATAGTAAAAATAGAGTCAGAGATAAAAATGTAGGTTCCTAAGATAGAGTGGTTGTGAACTGCAGTGCTTACTTAAGTAGAAGTAAGTTGTGAGTCGCCATTGAAAAAGAGATGGAGAGAGGAAGATGGACAGAAGATGTGAAGAGAGCGGATGAGATAGAGAACAGCCACGATGAGGAAGAATGAAGGAATCCAGAATAGGAGCAAGTAAAATGATGGATGAAATGACAAAGGGACCCCACTGAGTTTCAGCGCCAAAATAACATAAAGATACACTGATTCACTCTGTTCACAAACAGGAAGCGTGCAGGTCACAATCATCGAGCAGGACACAGAATGACAATACAACGAAGCTTGAGCGGTATTTGGTAAATTGTCAGAGCAATGGAGAGATTTTGAAACGGAAATCACATGATGAATATAGATTTTTAAAGGGAAATACTAATACTATTTTTATACTAATAGTACTGATATAACTTGAAAGTATACTAAAGAAACCCATTTGGAGCTTCTCTCATTCACACACATACCTCTAATTCCAAAGCTGCAAAAACTGGACTCTTGGGATATATTTGAGGGTTAAAAAGCATTTGGATGAATTCACACATAGTGAATGTATCTTAATTAAAGACTTCAACAAACATGGTTTAGCATATTTTATTCTGTCACAGGTGTAAAGCATGGTATTCAAAAAGGTCTCAAGCTCATACAGATTTACTAATTGTCCTATGATTCAATTCAATAATTACTTATCTAATAACTACTACTTTTACTATATTGCTCTAAACTAAAAGATTGCAGCACAGTCTTATAAAAAAATCAATAGAAAACTTACTGATTTTACTTAAACATATGAAGTCTTGATTAATTAATGTCTCAGATTATTTATATACAATAAACCACTTCAAAATTTCCTTAATGCCCATTCCTCAGCATACCCTTCCACCCTAAAAATATGTAGCTAAGGACAGCGAAAGGAGATAAAAAGGCCGGGAGGCTATTCACGTGCCCACATCCTGAGATTATTTATGGTTATGTGCATAAACAAGAGATCACTTTCATTTTCCATTTTGCTTTAAGTTCAGAAGGTATATTGCTTTTTATGTCCCCAAACTTCATTTCCTCAGTGTGGTACCAAGGATATTCCTCCTGAAGGACTTGCTTGGCAAAGTAATACATCTTCTAAGATAAACTGCATTCAGGAAAAAAATGGCTTCAGAGAAATTGTGTAGTGTACCTACTGTAAAACTCATAACCATCATGACACAGCCGGATCCTCAGATGGTATATAGCCTTGATTCAATTACAATATGAATCCAAGCAGCTTGGGCTTCAAGTGTGGACTTTGAAATTTGGTCTTGAAAATTCGATTATTTAATATCATCCTAAAGGGTTGCAACTAATTAAATAACATCTCACCAATTTCATTGGCCACTTTTAGTTAACTAATTCAAAAATAAGAGAATCATTGTTATGTGTGTTGATAGCAAGGATTAGACAGAAATATACATTAATATAAGCTACTTTATGTTGTTAAACTATAAGAATTGTTAAACTGCAAGTAGGAACAGGAAACGACTACACATGTTCTTGAGGATTACGTTCTGTCCCCTATTTCACATGTTCATTTTAATCATGATTTTTAGAAGGTCCCAAACCTAATCAGAGCAGTTAGAATGAATTATTACTTGAAAGGACATAATTTTCTGGATGAAGCAGATACATAATTTCAATATCAAGTTCAATTGTAAATTTGAAAGTTTTAGAGTGTAGATTGAAAATGGCGAGGGAGTTCGAGTAAAGCTGGTACTATAATGGAACTATTCAGTCACAGAACGAACTAACTTTGTATTGAACACTTAAACCCAAAGTGGCTTTGTATCTAAGAAGATAAATGAATCTTTCACTCCACCCGGCCCACTCTCTCTAATGAACTAATTGAATAGTATATGAGAACACCAATTAAACACAGAGCTATAAATTAATAATTAATAGTTAGATTTTCTAACATGAAGGAGAAATAAAAATCATAATTCACTCCAATAATGGTCCAACCACTACAGCAGGATGCATGTTTGAGATTTAGTACCTAGAAGAAACATTATATGTAAACCTTTAAATTAATTAATAACATTGTATGTGGGAATTAAAATTCTTATACTTTTTATAAAACAATATATACCAGCTAAAGGACTATCTAATATTTTCATATTTCTCTAGCTAGTCTCATTTGACATTAACTTGTTATTAAGGGCCACATTTTAATATCAAATTCAAAACAGAAGAAAGAGCCAATATAAGAATGTATACTAGATTATATACACTAAAAAATTGATATCAGCACTATTCTTGAGAGACATTTCATGAAGTATTTTAAGATATTTTGCTGCATGCAACTTTTAAATTCTCAATTTTCTCCTAAGCTAATGGGTTTGCTGCAGTGATAGCTACACAACCTGTTGTCAATTTGTGATTTAAGAATGAAGGGGTGTAGCCCATTAATGAGGTCACAGCTTGATGACCTCATCTGGAGGCACTAAGGAGATAAATAGCTAGCTGTAGGTGGGACACATGCTCACTCCCTGTGTAACATTCCTGTGGACAAGACACATGGGATGTGCATGGGAGCTGAAAGAGCCACATGGTGACCCCTACCAGGGCTGAGATGTTTATACCACCATTGGATCCCAAGCCTTTCGACATACTGGCCTGTGATCTTCGTGTATTAGGTGTCATTACATGTGTTTCGTGAGTCTGAAGAGGATTTTATAGATTGGCATCAGACATATGGGCATATATCGGACTTATGAACTTGACCTGGACTGGACTGGGATGTTTTCTCAGCATTCAATTGCTCTTGTATATAAAGTTTCTTCTCTGTTTTTTTGGCATCACTGCCCTCTGGTGGTGGGAGTAGGAGGCCCACCCTTGCTGCCAGATTTGAACAGTGGGCTGCAGTCCCACGCACAACCACTACACCACCAAGGCTCAGCCTAAAGTTTCTTCTTATACACATGAGTGTCTCCCTGGATTTGTTTCTCGAGTCTACCCAGACCAACTCAGCAGCCTTAGAAACCCTATGAGTCAGAATTGACCTGATAGCAGTGAATTAGGGTTTGATTTTTGGGTTATAGTAAATTAAAATATATTCATATGGTTTCTTTTTCCCTGACAGTCACATATTAAATCATATAGTCAGGCAATTAGGAAATAAATCCACAACTGAAATGTCCTCTTTCTCATTGTTTGAGACAAATTTTACTTCCTATCTGAGTTTGCGAACCCTTATATTAAATACATACCACTACTCCAAATTGTTCAGGCTCACAGAGGTCATCGTATTCATTTTTCAGCTGTGCTAATTCATTAAGTACCTTCTGCTCAGGGAGGTATTTTACAAGGTTCTAAAAAGAAATGAAAATATAAGCTTTTAGCATTTTATTATCAAAAAGATAACATATTACATATGCATTAACAGCTCTCAAGAGGTGAACTACAATAGTTAAATTTCTGATCATGATTCTTTTACAGTATATAGAACCTACCACCCATGGTGAATGGGATCTAAAATTAAGTACAATGGAATAAGGATATAAACAGTAGATAATTGTTTCGTCTGTATACATCATAGTACAAAATCTTAAATCGAAGATAACTTGGGAGTCAATGCATGACATTCCAAAATTGACTAACCTGGCCATAAACATAGAGCACATTTTCTATTGTATGTCCTTTCATGAACTTAATATAAATTACAAACAAAATAAAATATCATATACCATCAGCTCAGCCAGAATAATTATATATATATGTATATTTAAATCAACTAAGGTAGTTACTATTATCCAAAACCTGGAGCCACACTTGGCCTGAACGTAGGTTTAACACTATTTTTAATGTCTATATTTAGGTAGGGAGGAAAGAGAGAACTTCTACTCCCTTAAAGTGCTACATTCTCAGAAACCCACAGGGCCAGTTCTACCCAGTCCTCTCAGGTCAACATAAGTTGGCATCAACTACAAGGCAGCGAGTGGAGTATTGAAGTATTCCTGCTCCCCCATCACCACCCCCCAACACCATGTCATAATCTATCATTGAATAGTTCAGTCACATCAAGCAGCACTACACAGTTGCTACCACACATTTTATTCCTTCTTGTACTCCCTTATGTCAACTCCCCTTTACCTTCCACACCACAGCCATGCAAAACCCTTCTCCAGGAACCCTTATTCTATTTGTTACCTATGTAGGTTCATCAATCCTGGGTTTCATATACCAAAAACAAAGACAAAAAAAACATAGCAATTCAAAAGGGCTAAACACAATGACAAAAAACAGCAGAGATAAATTCCAATATTAACTAGGATCGCAATTGATACATTTGCCTCCCTTGTTTGTCCTAGATTTTGGCACATTTTCGTTTACCACTACATTAGACTAGCACCAATGTTTTTAGGACTCCTAGTCAACTATTTTCAGGACAACTTCAGGAGTTCAATAGAGCTCTGGAGGCACAGTTAATCAAAGTCTGTGGACAAAACCAAATATCTATTGCGATGGAGAATGATGGAGCTACTGGCGGAGTTAAAAACAGCCTTGGAAATCCGATATTGGGTCCCATGAGTCAGGATAGACTCAGTGGCAATGAGTCTGGGATTTTATTAAACATGTAAAATGTACATAAACTTGCACCCACTGCTACTTCAAGTCAGTTCCACTTTCTAGGAAACCTACAGAGAGTTTCTGAGGCTATAGAGGTTTATAGGAGGACATAGATTCCTTTTTATCCCAAGGAGAGTTTGAACCATTAACCTTAAAGTTAACAGTACCTTACTTTCTTGACAACATCACCAGGGATCTTTAGAAATTAGGAGTACACAACAATTTCAGAATCCAGAGAAGTGACTTACAGCAAACTCCTGAGGGAGGACAAGTAAAGGTGCTCTTTTGCTCAGATGTTGGCATCCAAGTAATGCTTATGGGTTTTGGGACAATCAAGTATATTACAGAACAGAAGAAAGCAGAAGACATTTATCTCTATACCGACACAGAACACCTTACATTCTGGAGAAATTCAATAAACCACCAGCAATGTTCTATAAGAAACTACCACCAAACTCCTCATGCCACAAAAAGGAGTCCTCTAGGAAAAGGGTTTAAAATAGGATATGAACAAAAAACCCAAAGGTATTACATAGAAGCTGATAAAATTAGTTCACAGGATGCATACAACGGGTTGCTAACAACAGGTGTGCAGTTCAAAACCAATAGCTGCCTATGGTGAAAAAAGTTAAGCCTTTATACTCCCATAAAGAATTAATAGTCTCAGAAATCAACAGGGGAATTTCTACCTTGTCCTGCAGGTCACTGTGAGTCATAAGTAACTCCATGGCAGTGGGTTTTTAAAAAACATTTCATTCACACACATTGTAAGACGTTTAGATTGCTGGCAGCAGTAGCTTAAATCAAGAGCAAGAAAAAAATAGAGGTGAACTGATGGTCAGGTCCAAGTTTTAGGGAATATTTCTTGCCAAAAGACTCTGTCCTTAGAAAAAAATTAGAGAGCATTAATTTAGGTGTTTTGTTGATACTAGAAATGCTTATGCTCTCTCAATATATTGCAAAGATATGTTGATTGTTCAGACACCCTCTGAGCTATATATGAAAGGTTTTTCATAATAGACGAGACTACACATTATAAATTTTGAAGTACAATTTAGATTCTGACAAACTATAAATTGTTAGGCAAATACCCCATAAAGTTTCAAGGCACAAGGCCTTCCATTTCTTTGCACCCCTGCTGTTGCTTACAGCTGAGTCGCTTCTTTCAAATATTTAAGGGCTAGATTTTAAAAGATCAATTCTGGATCGGTATGAAAGTTTCAACCTAGAAAATGTCAATGAGTTGAAGTTCAGGAAGAAAACAACAAAGAAAAAAGCCTAACTGTCACCAAATGAGCAGAGCTTTTCCTTTATCTCATACACATCACAAATTCACTTTCTGATGACTGTCAATGTTATCTGAAGGAATTTCTCTGAACAGACCACAAGCTTTTAACTACTGTAAGATTCCTGCAATTACTCTATAATACTTCCAAAACTGTATTTTCTTTAAATGTTAATTGCACACTTAAAGGTTAGTTAAGTGAAGGTATTGAACCATAATGCCCTTTCCTTCTTGCCAAAACATAACCTTTCTTTTTTGTCCTATATCTCATTAAGTCATTTTAGTATTAGGAGAGCTGAGGTAGGTTCCTTGTGATTGTCTATCTTTCCACACATGTATTTCTTTTTGAAAATATGTACACTATTGTTTTCTTTTGCCTTGGAAAAAAAACTTTATCTTTTAATGCAGACAAGAGACATTTTCTACCAAAGTCTTGGCTTAACATCTATGAACTGAATACCAACTACACTGCCTGGATGGGAAATCTTGAGTGCTAAAATAAAAAAAAAAAACTGCTACTGGGTCAATTTTGACTTTGTGGACCTGTCTATAGTTCTAAGGTTAGGAAACTTCATAGAAACCTTTCCTTTCTTCTGGGCAGTAGCTCATGAATTTCAACTGTCAACTTTTTGGTTGACCGTCCAACATTCAACTCAAAGCACAATTAAAATCCATTGTACTAAATTTCTCCCCATTTTTATGGTCTAGTTGTGATATTATCATCTGTATAAATGTGTATTTATGATTTCTTAAATCACACTGACATGATGTTCTTCTTTATTTAGGCTTAAATGTTGACCATTTTGTCATGATTGGGCTGTCCAAACAGTATCCATCCAATTAATACATGGTAACTGTCTCTTTTGTGATTACCACCATCTTAGCCACTGGTGACTCTGCCCTCATGAAGACTGAAGGTGTAACATGGTCATGAAGACCTCTCTTTACACAGTGGAATGGTATTCAACATATTTAAACCAAAATGCATATCAAGTCGTAATGGTAAAATGTTCTCCTTTGGGGCTGACATTAGTCTGCTCCTCTTAAATTTGATTCCCCAAATCTATTGAAGTATGGGAAATGTTAGTAGGCCTAACATACTCAAGCAAGTGTTGTGTTAGCTCTCTACATGGAATTATTAATTTCAAATACCATTATTTGATAAAATGACATACTGAAAGCCTAATGAGAACAATTCTGACGTCGGAAGCTTAACAACTATATGCTTCAAATAGACAACCAATTAAAGGTTTACTACCCATTTAATCTTCAATTTGGCTCAAGTAGAATGTTTTTTGTCACCCCCCCCTCCTCCAACAAGGAAATGTATATCCTAAGTCATGAGCCTTAACATTCAGATTCTATTCAGCAAACCAGAAGACTCACTGATTTCTCCAGGATTAATTGATATAACATAAGTGCTAAGAATCCATAGGGACATTACTTAATAATCACACTTATACAAGATCAAGTTCCCTGTTTTTAATTGAAATTCATATGTAAGTGTATCACTGTGAAATTGAATGGAAAAAAATCCTATAGAAACTTCAACCTCACTTTGCTGTCTCTTCTCTGCATCTAATTTGCTTTTCTTGATGATCTCATTATACCAGAAAGATTGGCATCCTGTCCATCTTCTAACCACTGACAATCATCTTTTCATGACAAGTTCAGATAACTCACCTGCAATTGTTTTAGGAGTGTGTGTGTTTGGGGGGAGACCTTTTCTTTACATTCCATAGCCAAAAATCTAGGCCATGGCTTTTAGAATATATTTTAATTTAAAATAACTTGAACTCCAAAACATGTTCTCGTTTTTAAGGAGTAAATAAAAGCACAGATAGATTTATAAACTCTATAATTATAAAAAGAATGTGACTGTTTTTTTTTTAATGTGACTGTTTTATACTTGGCCATGGTGTCGTAGTGGTTGTGCGCGGGACTGCGGCCCACTGGCATAGTGGTTGTGCGCGGGACTGCGGCTCACTGGGACGAAGGTTCAATTCCAGCAGTGGGGATGGGCCTCCTACTTCCACCACCAGAGAGCAGTGATGTCCCCCCCCAAAAAAAATCAACTCCTACAAATGCCATGCTCCTATTTGCAGATGAAATTTATCGCTTTCTAGAATAATATATATAATCTATAGGTAACAGAAAATAAAATTTTGTTTACCTTTGTGCTAATAAACTTTTATTTATTTTTTTTAGTATTTCACTTTGTTCTCAAAAATAAAAGTGTAAAAACCATGAAAGATATGTCCTATATGCCAACTTGGCTAAGCTTCTGTGATGACTAATTTTATGTATCAACTTGAATTTGAAAGAGTGCCTAGTTTTTCAGTAAAATACTAATTTATTGGGCTGAGCCCTGGTGGCATAGTGGTTGTGCGCGGGACTGCGGCCCACTGGGACAGAGGTTCAATTCCAGCAGTGGGGCTGGGCCTCCTACTCCCACCACCGGAGAGCAGTGACGCCAAAAAAAAAATACTAATCTATTAAAGGTTATAAAATAATCATACGCAATGAAAGCACATGGCCTAATATAAAACAGATTACCTGTTGGTGGGCCTCAACTAATCCATCGAATGCCTTTAGCGCAAAAGGGGCATTGACATGGACTGCAATCTACTTCCAGATTATAAAAAGACATTTTGGTAGAACTTCCTCTCTTCCCTTTTCCATACCTACAATGCTAGCAGGAGCCTACAGAGAAATTGTTTAAATTTTGGAGTGTCGGCTGCAAACAATCATCTGAGCCAATTTATTAAAGTACAACAATCTCTCACTTTAATAATAATAATCAGTCTGACAGACTTTATTTCATTACCTCCCTTCTCACACATTGATATTACTTCAACAATGATCAACTTCATGCTTATATAGGGTTTCTGGGGCTGTCTCAACTTTCTTCTGTGGAAAGGCCTGTGGGTTTGAAGCATCAACCTTGTAGTTAGCAGTGCTAATATTACAATAATATATCAAATCACTTCTGCTCCCATCAAGATTGATATTAAACCTATCTAACTCTCATTCCAAATCAAAGTGACTCCATATGGCAAGATAAAACTGCTGTTGTGCATTTCTGAGCCTATCACACTCTTCAAGGGAGTAGAAAGCTGGATCTTTACCCAGAACTGAGCTTATATAGCCATTCAGCCATGTCAAGAGGTAGCATAGAAGCAGGAACTAATGATATTGAAGGAAGAAGTTCAAGCTGTACTAAAGACATTAGCCAGACATTAAGGTACCAGGAATTGATGGAATACCAAATGAAATGTTTGAAGAAGCCAAGGAAGCACTATAAAAAATCACTTGCCTATGCTAGGAAATCTAGAAAATAGTTACTTGGACAACTTATTGGAGGAGATTCTTAACTGTGCCCATTCCAAACAGAGGTGACCAAACAAAATATACAAATTAGAGAGAAATATCATTGATATCACATGCAAGTAAAAGTTGCTGAAGATCATTCAACAACGACTGCAACTATACATTAACAGTGAGTTGCTAGAGGTTCAGGATGGACTTGGAAGAGAACATGGAATAATATGCCTGACATCACATTATCTTGGCTGAAAGTAGAGAATATCTAGAAAATGTAGACTTGTGTTTTAGGGACTACATCAAGTAGATGCTCTACTGATAAGACACAAGGTGACTCCCTGGGAGACAATGCAGCATGCTGATCAACCCTGAGCTCTGGAAACTGGAGGATCCATGGAGAGACCCCTGCCAGCACTGAGATGCTTCTACCACCATTGGATACACCCACTGGCCTGTGATTGTCCTGGTGTCATTGCATGTGTCTCGTGAATCTGAATAAGACTTTATAGACTGGTATCGGACATATGGGATAATAAGACTTGTGGGCTTGGACTGGATTGGGTTGGAATGCTTTCTCAATGTTCTATACCTCTTGTATATAAACCTCTGCCTTATATACATATATGTGTTTATGAATTTGTTTCTCTAGTCTACTCAGACTAACACAAAAGCTAAATACATACTTGAAACATTGTAAGACCATTTGGACTCAGGACGCCAAATTATGAGAATAACCTTATCTCAGGGCTTATTAATCATGAAACTATTGAATGAAATTTTATAACACTTAGGACACACAAAAAACAACAATATAAATTCATAGACATATTAAATATTTGGCTAACAAATGACATTGTCCTGTTTCATTTATTCAAGTGGAATATTAAAAATTGATTAAATATTTCTAAAATAAAAGAATTCAGTGACATTGACAATGCCATTGCCTCCCATCACAGTTGCCAATGAAGGTCATGCTAAATATAGTTTTTTGTTGTTTTCTTTATCTACAGGCCACTTACTACTTCCATTGTAATTTCATTTTATTCACCTACTTTGAAGATTTCATTCCTCATTCAAGAATACAAATGAGCAGGAGTGCAAATGAAGAATGCAAAAACAAGGAAACAAAGAAGTAGGAGTGAGGCTTAGGAATCATCTCCTCAAAAATAATTGCCTATTCACAAGACTTCCTTTGCCCTTGCTTGATATCTCTATTTCTGGAACTCATACAGTGCACAGAAAGGAAGAAGTCACAGGAAAATGATCAACCTGTGGATAATTCTTTCCATTAAGATAGAGATCTGAGAGCTTTCGATTGAACTGAGTGTTCTGCAAGAAAATGTTTTACAACAGCAAACCATACTTAACTGTGCCCATATGGTCCAACGGACACTTGCTCGGGGCCCACTGGATGAACCTTGGACATTTGCAAGGCCATGTTTGGATACTCAGATACCATTAAATTGTATCCTACTTCTAAATTAGAAGTATCCTACTTCTAATATGGAAAATGAGTGCAGGAATGGTAGGTAACTTCCATAAGGTTCACCTGGCTGGTAAGTACCAGAGCTAGGATTCTGACACCAAAGTATTTGTCTGTTTCCTTTGACTTATAAAAATGATCGAAATCAGCAAATATGAAAATAATGTACTAAAGATGATGGAATTACATTTATTGGTCACAATATTAAAATGTTGAGGTAAAACAAACAAACAAAACATAGTATTTAATGAAGAAAAACATCAAACAATACTAATATGGTCGTGGGTATTCTCAAACAAAAAACTAATTATGGCCTGTATTTCTTTTTATTCTTGCCTATGAATATGTATAATACAAAACCTAATTCACAATTTCAGAGTAAGTACTTATCATTATGACTTTACAGTCTAAAAAAATTTTGAAAACTGAGGCTATTATAGCTGCTTTTTCTATAATCAAATGTATAAATGTCCTATATTATCAATCTTAGTGTATGAGAAACAATAAAAGCATAAGGAAGTCAACAGAATTCTTAAAATTTTCTACTTAAATGTCAGGAATCAAATTAAATTTTAAGGCAGGGATTCTTAAGGGAGACCAATTTATAAAAGTCTTTTATGGTCACAACTACTATGTGTGGACATGGTACTGACGTCTAGAGGTCAGGAAGGCTGTTCGACCTCCGTATACAAGAGCAGCTGCTTCAACGAGCAATTTGTTCTGCTCAAAATGTGAATAGCTCATGACTTAGAGATATTGATTCCAATATACCTTTTAGTACACGGCAAGTACTTCTACATTCATTTATTTATGTTGCAATCTTTATTATAAAAAATACTTGCCAAAAAATACTTGCCTGCCACTGAGTTTAAAAAATAATAATAATATCCATTCTATCTTCTTTGTGCTTTCTTTCTGGACTACACCCTCAATAATTTTTAAAGCTTACTTAAAATATGTCTGGCAAACTATGTCATGCTAATTATACTATAGCACACTGAATTATAGTTTAAATATCAAGACTTTAATAGAAATGATGGCTAAGTATTTTCACTATACATAAAAGATGTACAATTATAATAGAACCTTGAAAAAAATCACATAATAAGTATAGACTTTTCCCATGTATATGCAATGCCCTGTAGAAAAGTGGGAGTGGGGCTATAATGATTTTATCTATTGAAGATATAGCAGTATAAGTAGTTTTACAGTTGCACTTAATTACAAAAATGTCACAGTTGGTAAAAGGTATGACTAGCCAGGCATTTTTGAGTTCAAATTAAATTTCTACATTATAAAAAGTGATTAAGAAAGCAAATGTTTTGAAAATGGCGAGGTCAACAGAAATACAAATATGCTTGACATACAGTGGATGGATGGGTGGATGGATTGTGACATGACTAGTATGAGCCTCCAATAAAATGATTAAAAATAAGACATGAATAGGAGAAAAGTAGATAAAAAATTTTTAAAGTGGTATTTTTGTGTGTGCATGTGTGTGTCTCTCTTTTTTTCTCTCTTTCTCTGTTTCATCAAGAAGAGTGGTGCCAGGACTCTCCGTCTTTCATATCTCTTGTCCGAGACAGTACATATTTCTGTTTAGAGTTACAGACACGTGTCTCACTGCTGCAAGTTCAGGTGAGAGTAATGCATCTCATTTCATCATTCAGACTTTGGGAAATTGATGCAAGGAAAATAAGAGCACATTCCAAGTCATACAAATGCAAGACATCTCGTGGTTTATTTCAACGATTAGTGCATTGCAATAACTTCAATAAGTCTAATGGAACTATAGCATGAAGAAAATCTCAAACCATTAACAAACATTTATCCTGGAATGAAACCAACAAGGCAGCAGAAAATATGATTGGTGAGATACATTAGTCAAATATTAATAGGACTCATGGTTTCGTGAAGGAACCCGGAAACACAGCAGGTTAAGTGTTCAGCTGTTAACTAAAAGTTTAATGTCTGGTAACCAACCAAAAACTCTGATAATTTATCTCTGAGAAGACTAAACCCAAACTCACTACTATTGTGATGAAACCAACAAATAAACCCAAATAATGTTTCTGAGATTGCAGACTTTTGCTGGGGCAGACAGCCTCATTTTTCTTCTGTTAAGTAGCTGACCTTGTGGTTAGCAGCCTAATTCTTACAGTGTCTCACCACCGCAGCTCCCCAGAAAATTCTATGGAGCAAGACTACCCAGTCACATGGGGTCACTGTGAGTCAAAAATCTACCTGATATTATCTACTAGGAACAGGATGCCTGGTGTAGAATGTAAAAGACTCAATAGTCTGCAATTAGATGGTAAACCTAATTAGTGACATAAAAATGACTGAATTAAAAAGTTATCTTTTTTTTTCTGAGACAATCTGGTAACATTTGTAGATAACAACACAATTGAAGGACATGGGCGAGGGGAAATGCAGATTTTCATAACAATATACATGTTGGGGAGGATGATCCACAGTCCTCATCTTTGGACAGGGGTTCAAATGAACCCAGCAAAGCAGGGACACAGAAAACTTCAATACGAAAGGCGATAGAAAAACAACAAAAAAGAAAGCATTCAAACTGTTAGTAAGGAGAAAATGAACAGTAACTCATGGATCAAATTATTTGTAGATTATAATAGGATCGTATAAAATAATTATTTATTTTATCATGATGAGGACCTGGAAAGAAATGCTTCATTATCTTTACTGCCATTTTTAATGCTTCATTTACATTAAAGAATTATTGATTATTATAGTGAATGCAAGGTATTTTTAAATGAAAAAATGATTTCAGATTCTGCATTGTAGCCTTTCTAGCCTTAATTGACATACTGGTAGTCTTCTAAAGTCTTCAAACCTTGGAAAGTGCATGAACATATGCAGACTCACAAGCCTGCATAAAATACAGGTGATCAATAGCCAAGTAAATAGATCAATGATTACAAAGATGGATTGAGGAGACAAAAATGAGCTTGACTATTACACATGCATGAACTTCCTGACTATAAGAATAATTATACTCTAGAAATGGTTAATTGAGGAAAGTTGAAGAATCTTTTCTATTTCAAAAAAATCAATATATGCCCATCTATCTTTGATGAGTTATGTGTAGCAAGGGAACCAATTGGGTGACCTTTGTTTTCCTTCTAATTATTTTCCAAGTGTCCAAAAATAAACTACAGTGATTATATGTTTAGAAATGTAAGCTCGAAGAAATATAGAGAAGATGCTAATCTTTTCTCGGAATCTGAAAAGAAATAATCTAATGTCCTCCTCTTCTCTAAAATTGGCACCCATTTATGTAGAAATCAAAAGATGAAAAGAAATGTAGAAATCAGAAGAGAGAAACTGTTGGGCCCCAGAAAGCCTAGAGAGTGCTAAGGAATTCTGATTTCATTAAGTGTCCAAGTAATATTGGACATTTATTCTGATAGCTTTTATCATTTCTCAGCATATTCTCTTGAGAGTTAGCTCCTTTTTCTTTATCATAACATCTCACTTAATACCAGTTATGAATTGAAACATGTGCAGTTTTGAAAGTCAAAATAAACAAAAGGCATGTGTAGGTACTTGGTCAAAGGAGACATTCATGCTGCAAAGATACAAATGTATTTAGTATCTCCCATTGTTCATTTCTACTACTTCTAGATTAGCTTTGTTTGATTCTGAGATATTTTCTTGCAATTGGTCTTTATAGAATGGTCATATTTTCTGGAAAGCATTTTAAGTACTTTGCTGAAGTCATTTTTCATATCTATGCTCAATTAAATCTGTGGTATGATTTCATGTTTGTTGCTTCCATGGGTGTTCATTGTGCATCACAGAAATAAAGAATAATTGAGAACAAAAAAAAAGAAATGTAAGCTCATGTCTTGAAAAAACATAGGGATGTAACAACCTGTCAAGACTATATATGGAGTACATTGCTAGACAACAAATAGGTTTCAAGAAACAAAGACAACATTGGGGGTGTATAAATTAGTGAGTTGGGAAAAAGAAAATGAATACACTCACATACAGACTGGAGAGAGATATCTATGGAGATATTTCTGTAGTTTTCAGGTATAAAGTCTGTACTCGGGACTTGCAATTTTATCTAGAATATTATACAGATGATGTTGCCATCTATCCTCGAAATGGTTTATTTAAAATGGAAGGAAGAGAGAGACAAAAGTAAGTGCAGGTAGGCAGTACCAGGATGCTAGAGAGTTACATGCCCAGCACAAATATATGCATTGCCTCTTAAAATAAGGAAGACACATCCAAAAAGATTATGAACAAACAGAATATTTGTTTTAAAAACATAGGTGTCTAGTGTGTGAGATGAATTTACTTCAGTAAGGAATAAGAAAACAACTGCTTAAAAAAACAATCAATATTATTCAGAATATCAAAAGAAGTATTTCTCTCTCTTCAATATCATTTCCTTATTCATCACTCCTTAAAATTTTCCCTTGCATGGACCTTTGTGGTTGCCACTCTGATCCTATCCCTCACACGCCGATCCCTTCTCTCAAGACAGCCATTTATTAGCCATTTCCCAATCTAGGGGATTTTTAGCAACACAGTCTGTAGTCGTTCAATTGTCACTGTTTTGTCATGATCCCTTTTAAAAGTCCATAGGCTGTCACAATTCCAACAATCATTTCATTGGCTACAGTACCAGAAGTCCAGGTGCTCAGTCTTGAAATCTACACATACACTGATCAAATGCACCTGCACAAGCTTGTCCACTACCAATGTGTCTGCTTCCACATGATTTGCCCCTTTCTGGCAGTGGCACAGCATTCTCTGAATCCAGAGTTTTCCCGTGGATCTTTTTTGACCTTTTTAATCTATCAACCTTTCCTTTTTTCTTCTACAGCCAATCTTCTGTAGGCCTCTTTATAGCTTAAATTTAAGATTACAGTTTTCTCCCCATCACAGGTCTTCCTCTGCAAATCTATTTGCTACACTGTCGATAATAACTTCTTTAAGCACAGAGTCCCACATGTCCAAACTAAATAGCTTCTCAATAATCATGAATTAAAAACCATGGTGTCAAAAGGACAAGCATCTTTTTTGAGGGATGAGATACTGCTACAGTGTTCCTCACAGGCAGGGATGGTGAGGCTTTGCATCTCACATACTTTAGACACTTTATTAGGATAGACGAGTCTCTGGAGGACAGAATGCTTGGGAAAGAGAAGGGTCAACAAAAAAGAAGGCCCTCAATAAGATAGATTGACACAGTGACTGCAAAAATGGGTTCAAATACAACAGCAACTATAATGGCTCAGGCCCTGGAATCATTTTATTGTGCTGTGCCTAGGGTCACATGGCTCAGAGCAGACTCAATGGCACTTAAGAACAAGAACAACAAGACTTTGTGCGAGTAGAAAAGTCTCAGTTTTCTCCCGGGGGGTGGGGGGGCAGGCTGTGGTTTGAACTGCTGACCTTACAGTTGAGCAGTTTAACCCATAACCATTACTCTATACTCGGAGAGTAATACTTCCCAATAGGTTTTTATGAGACTGTATTATCTTTATAGAAGGCTCAGTTTTCTCTCTTAAAATGGTCAATTACTTGACATTTATCTCTTCCGACCTTCAGAGTCAACAGTCAGTATTCCTACTTGTACTTTTATAAATACTAAATTCTTTATAAAGTATTGACCGACTTAATTGAGGGGCATAGCGAAGTTACAGTGTTAGCATCAGGTCTTCACATTAACTCATGCTTGTTTGATTCTATTTTTCTACAGTCCCAGATGATTCTTAGACTATAAAATTATTATTTGGGGATCTTGTTCAACTCCAGGTTCTGATTCAGTGTATCTGAGGTAATAATGCAATTTCTCATCACGGGTCAAACCTAAAGAACTTGGTCTGAGGTCTTGGTTAGGATGCCAACAAAACTATGAAATGTGACAAATTGAAGGAGAAAAAAAATGGATGCAAGGATATCAATTAGGAATTTTCTGCTGTAATCCAACTATGGCTTAATAGTTGAAACACTGGGGTAGTAAAATTGATGAGAGAAACATAAGTCTATAAATAAGTTCAGGAGAAAAATATCTTAAGGTAATGAATGACAAATCCAATACCAACTCTGGAAAATGGGAAGAAAAATATTTACGTGAAACTCTTCTATAAGAAAAGCTGGGACATTATAGAGTAACCAAACAGTAATAGGGAAAATAATCTTCAATAATGGTAATAAACCATAATTTTAACACCATGCTTATTTTATTTTATACTGAGCCACTACCAGGATTAGACAGCCAAGCAGTTGAAAGGAAAAGAAATCAACTAACTCAAATCCATGAAAACATTGACTTGATAAACAGTATAGATTTAGGGTTACCTTGAAGAGAAATCGAGTCCTGTTGCAATAATGGTTAAGCTTTTGGCCGTCAATCTAAAGGTCAGCAGTTTAACACCACCAGTCACTCCGAGGGAAAAGGGTGGAGATTTCTACTTAAATAAATATGTGCAGCCTCGGAAACTAAAAGGGTCAGGGTAGCCTGTCCTACAGTGTCTCTAAGAGGCAGCGTCAATGAGACAGCCATGGTTTATTTTGGCTAACCCAAGACAAAGCTTTCTACCCTTGTAAAGAGTGACTGTCTCAAAAGGCGGCAGAGGTGGTTTGACCGTGTTCCCTGGACTAGATGACAACGAGGTTGTCTTGTTTGGCTTTTAATTTATTTAATAAGTCCTGGTAGTTATTTTTTGTTTAAATTCTGGTTGCTATGTGGTCTAGTAATAAATCAGCTGATCTAAAATATAATGAGAAGTGGCCTGATCTGTGGCAAAAATAGTACAATATTAAAATTTAACTTTAAGAAAATTAACTTTTTAGGGCTGAGCCCCAGTGGCGTAAGTGGTTGAGTGCGGGACTGCGGCCCACGGGCTTGGCAGTTCAAATCCAGCGGCGGCTCTCAGGAGCAGCACTGGGTAGCTCCCATGACCACCAGAGGGCAGTGATGTCCCCCCCTCGCCCAAATTAACTTTTTAGGTTACAAAGTCCAAAAAATAAGCACATCTTGCATAGCTCTCTGACTATCTTGCCTCAATCTTTCTTCTTAGTCTCTAACTTGCTAACTCTATGCCCAGCAACCTTTCAAAGTGCTTTCTTGTTTTTTTCAAAGTGCTTTCTCATTGTTACCTTCTATCTGCTTTGAAGTTTATCAGGATAATAAGAGGGCTGTAATTTAGATTTTGGAAACACTCTTATTACAGCTTCGACCTGAATCACAATAATTCTTCAAAGTTGTATGCAGTAGACACTTCTTATGGAAAACCAAGTTAATCACAGTTTAGCCAAGCAACAACTAGGCATCAATGAGGCCCAGAACCAGGAAGGTTTTAGCCTTTATTGATTATAGTATATACCTCCTTAATACATGTTTATGAACCACTACTTAAAATAAATAATTAAATAATTATTAAGAAACAAATTATATTGAAATAAGTATTAAATATATAACAAATTAATTGTGTTAATGTGATTCTTAATTATGAATTCAAAATAAAAATGCAAGATGGTGTGGCATGTCAGGTAACTACTATGATTTTGAAATTGTAATGAGTATAAATATTTCGAGATATATAATATAATAGAAAAATACCTTTGGTGAAAAAATTAAAACGTACTGATACTACTACTAGGGTTTATTGTCTACATTCTTTTTTTTTTTTTTTGTGGGCATCACTGCCTCTGGTGGTCCTGGGCGCTACCCAGCCGCCACTGGATTTGAACTGCCAAGCCTGCGGGCTGCAGTTCCGCACTCAACCACTTACGCCACCAGGGCTCAGCCCTATTGTCTACATTCTTAATGATAAGAAAGTACTTATCTTACAAGCTAAGGAAAATAAATATAAAATATGCTTTCCCATTCCCATTCAAGACCACTCTGATCCTATAGATAGAGTTATACAGGGTGCTTTATCCCTTGAGTCATTAGCCCTATTTTTATGTAAGTTTTTGCAAATTATTTTGCAAACATTGCAATGGGTACTCATAATTTTTTCACATATGCCATACATATATGAGCTTAGATTCTATGCAAAAATAAATGTTATCAGTATTTTAAGAATCATGCATAGGAACTGAGCCCCTATGCAAAAATAAATGTTATCAGTATTTTAAGAATCATGCATAGGAACTGAGCCCCGGTGGCATAGTGACTATGTGGGGGACTGTGGCTCACAGATTTGGCGGTTCAAATCCAGCAGCACCTCTCCAGGAGCAAGGCTGGACTTCCTACTCCCATCAGGGCAGTGATGCCCCACCCCAAAAAAATTATCTGTATACACTAATGATATAAAATAGAACATGCATTATTTCCCCTTTACACTTAATTCAATTTTTTGAACTCTTAGTTTTATTTCTTTGTCACGGTTCTATAAATAAATATATACAAGAATTTCTTATTTACTGCTGATAATAAAAAATACCACTTGTTTTGGAGCTTCCTTTTTCCTTTGAATAAATCAAATAGAATTAAATGGGAGCAGATTTTCAAAGCAAAGATTAATGAATCCACACTTCACCTAATCCTAGCAAACATTATTTGGAACAAACTCTTAATTGCATATATTAAAAACTTGCGGGGCTAAGCCCCGGTGGTGTAAGTGGTTGAGTGCGGAACTGCAGCCCGCAGGCTTGGCGGTTCAAATCCAGCGGCGGCTGGGTAGCGCCCAGGACCACCAGAGGCAGTGATGCCCACAAAAAAAAAAAAAAAAAAAAAAAAAAAAAAAACTTCTGAACAATCTCGATATAGTGTGTTTTAAAATATTTCTAAGTGCAACTATATATATATTAAGACATTTTTATTTTTTCCACGTAGTGAACTTAATTTCTAGTTCAAGTTTGGATATTTTGAAGTACAAGAAACATTAAATAGTATTATGCTCAATAACTTTAAAATTAGACTTGATGTAACTGGTAAATATAAGCATTACAATATTATTATTTGTAGGTTATATCCTGATAAATAAATAGAATGTAAGTTTCTTTCCAGGGAAGAACATATTAATAGATAGGAGGAGAGATTCTTAGTGTGTTAACTCATGTCTGCAAAAAATTTTGCAGGACCATGTGATAGGAAAAGTAGCTGTTTCGACTTCATCATGAATAAGATTAAATCAGAGAATTCGTAATTTACTTTATCATCAACTCTAAATTATAAAAAATCATTTCTCCCAATGAGATCAGGTTTACTCATATTGAAGACACAAACATATGCAATTTATTATATGAAATAAATTAGCCAGCAAAAGAAAACAAGAAAAATTCTCATGTAATATATTACTCTATGTGAATTTTAGAAGCATACAGCATAATCAAAATGGAGATTCTCACTTGTTCCTGTCTTATAATTCTTAAAGAGTATAAAGAGTGACTACAAAAATGTTTACATGTTTTGAATTCTCCAAAACAGTGGTTCTCAACCTGTGGCTTGGGACTCCTTTGGTGGTCGAAGGACCCTTTAACAGATATCATCTAAGACCATCGAAAAACACATACATATGTCACAATATGTAATTACATATTTTTGTGATTAATCACTATGCTTTAATTATGTTTAATCATGTTCAATTTGTCACAATGAAAATAAAGCCTGCATGTCAGATATTTACATTATGATTCACAACAGTAGCAAAATTATAGTTACAGAGTAGCAAAAAAATAATTTTATGTTTGGGGGTCACTATCACATGAGGCACTGTATTAAAGGGGTACAGCATTAGGAAGGTTGAGAACCACTGCTCTAAACTCACCACGAGTAGATTCTGACTTACAGGGACACTACTGGACAAAAGTAAACTGCCCTAATCTGCTTTCTGGGGTTGTAAATTCCCTGAGGGAGGAGAAAGCCTCAACTTGAATAGCTAGTCGGCTCGACTACTGAATTTGTGCTAAGCATCTCAACTCGACCCCAATGAACTCCTCCTCCAGCCAGGCTCGAATTTTAAGGTGACTGACAAAATTCTATATAGTAACACTCTAGCCATGGTCATTCTTTTTAATTTAGAAATCATATAATGGAAAAGTTTATAGTTTATAGTTTAAAAGTTTAAAGTTTATAGTTATAGTTTAAAAGTTTATAGTTAAAATAGCAGCTATATTGATTACCTTTAAAATATGGCCTATCTTATTATGATTTGATTATAAATAAAATATTAGAAACTATTAATAATGAAATAGGAGTCAGGAGTTTATTTGCCTTCTTATATTCTAGCATTAAGCACTTCTATCGAAAAAACAAACACACACACCAAACAAAAGAAAAAATAAACACACTGGGTGATCTAACTCATGTTTAGGCTTCATTCCCAGGTCAATCTGACTAGTGTGCAAATAACTGTAGCACTGATATGCTCGGCCCCCATTTCAAGTCAGAGAACTGTGGACCTGTTTGATGCACAGATTTTTTATTTCCTCCTAAAAATTTTCCATAATGTTATCTAATATCAAAAACTAATTCTTCCTTGAGGTTAATATTGGTATATCTGATATTAAAATACCAAATATAAAAGCATTAAAGCTTAGTATTAATGAAAATAAATATATGTATATTTAGTATGCATAATTAATGTATAGCACAGTAATTATACTCATTTAGATATAAACTATTTGCATGATATAAAGTAATTAATATATACATGAGGTAAATGAAAAGAACACAAACACTAAGAAATAGAGAAACTGCCAATATAGACATGGTCTGAGGAAGCTACAGCAAATTCATAAAATGACAAACTACTGTATTTCTTATTAAAATCAATGCAAATGACGCAAAAGCAAACAAACAGAGCCCTTCCAAAACTCAAAATCTACAAAGCCAGAGCAATAATTCAAACAGGTTAGATCTTCATTTTTCAATTTTTAGCATCTTATTTCATTTAATCCTGACTCCATAATCTCATAAGAGAATGCAGAAACTTTAAAGGCGCTCAAACATCAGAGGCAAAATGCTATGCCCTGACACCAGCATTCGACACACCTTGTTTGGCACCCAGCTCTAGTACTCTACTTCTCCCTATGTGGATCGGTCAAGTTCTCAAAGTCTCAGGTCAGTTATCTACATAATAAAAACAAAATTCTTTTTAATCGGAGTGCTATACGATAAATTGAGACCAAATATACAAGTCACTTGACATTATCCCCAGAACATGGCATCTAAAGAAAACTCTATCATTTACTCTTAATCTTCAGCAAACTATTCAATCTCTGGACCTCTCAGTTTTATCTATCCAGTGTTGGAAATGGTATTTACTTTCCATATGTAATTATAATAAAATGTATAAATGATGTGCAGTGAAAATAAAGGGAAATGTAGAATAAATAATAATATTAAAAATAATCCATCATATATATGTACACATATGCTAAATTTAAGGCAACACACAACAAATAAATGGCAAAAATTTAAGTAGGAACTAAAACTTCTTTGGTTCCTC
Organism: Nesogale talazaci; assembly: GCA_004026705.1. Taxonomy (NCBI): domain Eukaryota; kingdom Metazoa; phylum Chordata; class Mammalia; order Afrosoricida; family Tenrecidae; genus Nesogale; species Nesogale talazaci. The sequence goes on from PVJH01014073.1 coordinate 35,428, forward strand.
TTAATTTTAACACAGGTTTCCTTGAAAAGAATGGGAATTTTTTTCATGCGGATTTTTTTCAAAGGGATACTGCATGGTTTGAAAATCAAGAAAGGCATTTGTCAGGGTTGTATGCTCTGAATTATGCTCATTAAATCTGTAAGCTGAGCAAAAAATTAGAGAAACTGGATTATATGAAGAGGAATGCGGCATCTAGATTGGAAGAAAGCATTTTATAACCTTCCATATTTTAAACTGTCTTCTTTTCATTCATATTGGGATATATCTTGGAAGTATTTTGTCACTGGGGATGACCTTCTTGAATTTTTGCTATATGTTTTTTTTTCTGTTTTCAGGATATAAATCCCAGGATAGATGAACCTTTAAGGGACAATAAATAGAATGAGGGTTTCTGGGGAGTCCAGTGGTGGTGGGGAGGATAAAAGGGAACTGATACCAATTAAGTTCAAGGAGGAAAAGAATGCTTTGAAACTGATTGTGGTAGCAATTACATAACACAGCTCAATGTGATTGAAATATGGAATGATATGATAACTGTATTAAAACAAAAATGGTTTCAAAATACATACAATTTAAATCAAATACAAATTAATGAATACTTAGTTAATTACAAAGATTGCGGTTGTCAGGATTTCATCTTGCTTGGATCCACAACCATACTAAGGAAGCAGGAACCAAGAAAGCAATGAAGGCATTGCAGTGTACAAATCTGCTGATGGAACCTCTCTAAATTATTAAAAAGTCAAGGATGTTACTTTGAGGACTAAGGTGTTTCTTACTGTGCTAGTTGTATAACCTGGTGTCAATTTGGAACTTCAGAGGATTAAGAATGTAAGGGTGAAGTCTACCAATGAGGTCTCTGAAGTCTCTCTCTCTCTCTCTCTCTCTCTCTCTCTCTCTCTCTCTCTTCCCCCTCCCTCCTACCCCACCCCCAACTCCCTTGGAGACTCTCTACGGACAAGACACATGGTTCTATGCTAAAGAAGCCACAGAGATCTACCCTGATGCAGCCCTGCTGGGAACTGGAAGAGCTCCAAGGAGACCACTCCCAGAGTTGAGATGTTTCTACCGCCACTGACGTTGCACCCACTGGCCTGTGATTTTCCTGCATTCAGCAACATTGCATGTGTTCCATGAGTCTGAAGAGGACTTCATAGATTTGTACAGACATATGTACTACACTGGATTTACAGACTGGATCTGGACTGGGGTAGATGCTTCCTCAATATTCAACTGTCCTTGTATATAAACATAGCAGTTTCTATGGATTTGTTTTTCTAGTCTATCCAGACTAACACACTTACCAAACCACAGTGTTTTCAATCATCACACATACATGTGAAAATTGGTCATTGGGTAAGGAAAACCCAGGACAAATCGATGTATTTGAATTATGGACCTGGTAAAGAATATTGAAATACCATGGCATACCAAATGAACAAGAGATTTTGTCTTGCAAGTAGTACAGAATGTTCCTTGGAAGCGGGTATCCTGGGGTTGCTACAGGAGAGTTAAGTCCCTGGAAAAGTACATCATTCTTGGGAAAGTAGCAGGGCACATGACAAGAGGGATTCACACAGTGACTGCATCCACAGGCTCAAGTATATGAATTGTGATGAGGGCAAAGGATCAAGAGAAGTTGCTCTGACCCGGAACTGCCTGCACTTCACACCACTAGAACAGGAAGTGCTCCAAAGGATTTTGTAGATGATCGATATGTTCAGGATCAGATAGCCTCATCTTGCCCCAGCTGGTGTTAAGAGTTTCTGACCAGGTAGTTAACTTGTTACACCATTATGATCTTTATGAATACAAATAGATGTTCCTATTTCCATTATGAAAAACTAGAAGAAAAATAACTTGCTCACATTTCCACTGAGAATGACAGGAATGTAGAAACCTCTGCTAAATATGCATTTAAAAATGGAAATATGAAAATTACCTGAATTAAGGCCTCACTCAACATGGCTTCATTAACTTCCAGAATAATGTTTCTTATCTCTTCATACGACATGCGGTATGATCCAAGGAATATAGCTAAAATAAAAAGGTAGAAGAGCAACAACAGTTTAAAGTCTTTATACTGAAATCTCCTTTTTTAGGCATGACATATGAAATATCTGTCACTAATATTTGCTTTCAGAGTTATGAACAAACAAAAGCAATTGCCATTTGATGGACTACTCTACTTATCTATGAAACATGCCCTATTATCACTGTCTTTACTATTTACACATCATTAATATTGATACACAGAGTAAAAGCCTACTCCTATACTCCTAACACTCTTGAATATATACTTATGCATTTTAGATGAACTCATAGAAAATAGCCAATAAATGCACAGAAACTTTATTTCAAGTTGGCCTTTTATCTCATTCTCAAATTTATTATGGAGATTATGAAGGACATAAAATACAATACTTTCCAGGACCAAAAATATACTAAATAAATAAAAATTGTGATTTTCTCACATAAGAACATGGTTGTCTACATAGTAAGTGCTCTGCCTCTCTGAAGTGGTATACTATTAGTGCTCTATATGTTTAAATACAATAATACAATTTCCCGTTCAGTTGTTCTTCACAGAATATGTATTAATTACATCATTTTGGAGTACTTCAAATAATTAAACTTGGAAAAGCATACTCAGAAAGTATTTTCTAAGGATGTATCTCACTTTAATTTCTGTTAATCATATCCTTGAAAGCAGACACATATGTTCTTTTCATTAAAACATAAATATATTTGTATATATTTTTTGTCCATGAAAAAGGTCTTTGTTACATCAATAAAAAGAAAGAAAAAAATGCCCTCATTGTCTTTGGAAAATGAAATCTAGACATAAAGACCAAATAAAAGTTCCATATTCTAAATCAATAGTATTGACAGGTATCACTTAACAATTAAGAACTTATTGTATTTTGAAGAAAGACACTGAACAAAATTATTAACAAAATACATTGCCAGTAAGAAATAGTCACAATAGCTTGAAGGAAACTGCTTTCTGATGGAAAAATCCCTACTGATGCAATGAGGATGTTCTAACCTGTCCTTATAGTACATTCCATAACAAAATAAACTCCCATCGCATTTCTTGGTAAATTTAGAAAGGCTCAGTATGTTACATTCCTCATGGGTTATGTTTTAATATTCTCCTAATTTAAATAGTCTACCATGGTGATAAAATCAAACAAAAACCACTTCTGATTTCAACAAAGGCAAGAGTACTGCTTTAAAGAGAGAAGTACCTAACTGCATACCTACTTGAAGCTTTATTAAATGGTTGACAGGTTTGTTTAAGTCTTCAAGAATGACCACCTAGTCTGAAAATGTATAGACAACAATTTAACTGGCTCACATCACAATTACTTCAAATATAAAGGAATAGCATTAAAAGGATTTGCCCAGTGTGATTAATGAATACTCTAATAACTTATCAATTCTGAGCATAGGTACAAGGCAGAAACAAACAAACAAGTAGGAAACAAAACTTTTTATAACTTTTGCCTGTGTTTTATTCTCACCACTCATAATTGCTTCTTATCAGTACTTTGCAGATTTTAATTATTCATATGCTTGATCTGGACTGACCAATCTTAAATTATGTCTAATTTCCAGGCTGAGGGAACAAAAAAAAGGCAATCCAGAGTGTTGAACACATTCATTTTTACCAAATGCTGAATGCATATGTTCAGAAAGACCACTTGATCTCAACACATTCACCAAGCTCTCACAAGCTCCCCTCCGAATCAGGGAAACATTACTTACACAAATTCTGTGCTGTTTTGGGATCTATAATTCTTAATTCCTTCTTCTTTTTGGGAGGCCCACTCTTCTTTTCCTCAGCAGCTTCTACATTCTTTGGAGCTGCAAGAAAAATTTTTATTCATAAGTAATAATGGTACTAAACCAAGTACATGAAATAACATTAGTAAGGCATATTAACTACATTATAAAGCTCATTCTGAAATCAATAAATGTGTTTATTTCATTAGTTCAAGGAAGAAGAAAACATAAAAATATAGACCTGTTTAGAGGTTTGCCTGCAAATTAAATATCAGCACTTAAGCAGTACAGATAAGCCAAATAGGACCAAAAATCAATTGCTGCTTTTTACCTAATGTGTAACATTAATTACTCCTTTACCAAGTACCTGTACCAGCACTAAAATAAAACATCTAACAAAATATCACTAATTTGATTACTTCGGGGAAAAGAAGACATTTGTTTATCTGAAAATGTGCTAAAATTCAGACATTTATTTAATTCAACAAAATTGCTTTTACGTCCAAAAGCTAACTCAAATGGAAAACAAGTTGTGGCAATAACACTGCTGCTGAGATGATTTTGAAGCTAAGGTAAGATTTGTAAACTCCATGAAAATAGCAATAATTTAGATATGTATAATTAAGTAACCTTGACACATCCTCTTCCAGCACACATAACACTCTTATGTTGATTCGGACTCATAGTGACTCTATAGGACAAAGTAGAACTATTCCTTAGGTTTGCCAGGACTATAAATCTTTACAGGATAGACATCACCATCTTTCTACTTTGCATTAACAAGTTGGATGGAACCACTGTATCCTTCAGTTACCATCATAACACCTGACTCACATACCAGTTGCTTTAGCAATCAATAAACAGCTTCCACGCCAACCACTGCAACCCCCAGGACAAAATGGCTTAGAGTGCCTCAAATATAATGCCTTGGAGGAACGACGATTTATCACACACACATATATGATACTGCTCCCTTTCTCAGAACAAGATATATTATTTGGTTCATCCAGAAAGCAATGCTCTAGTTCAAAAGAGTTACATTTGCCTAAAAGTTGAATAAAGGTGGTATCAACAGTGTCAAGCAATAGTTTTTGGCCTCAATAATCTTCATTGTGACTCATTCCAAATAAGCCAGCACCCAAACAAGATGAATATAATGTGCCTGTATGTTATAAAATGCTTCAAGTCAAATCCCTAATCCTTAGCTATACAGAGATTCTAGAGCTACCAAAGCAGTCAAATATTGGTCATTTACTCCTTGGTGTAGTAGGTTGTGCATTGAGCTGTTTGCTAATCAAAAGATCAACTGTCTGCATCCCCCCAAATAAACCAAGCAAACAAACAAACAAAAAAAGATCAACAGTCTGCACCCATCAATTTCTGAGAAAAGTCTAAGCTTTTCTGCTCCTTTAAAGAGTTACACACTGGGAAACCCACAAGGCCAGTTAGGCTCTGTCCTATGTGGGTTACTGTGAGTGATAGTTGGTTAGATGTGAGTGAGTGAGTGAGTGAGTGAGTGATTGTAAAAATAAGCTATTACATAGCCTCAGTCTTTCACTTCCATTGAGTCAGTACTGACTCTTAGCACCCTCTGAGGAGTTCTGAGACTGTAATGGTTTATTGGACGAGAAAGCCCTATCTTTTTTCCCTCTGAGATGTTGGTAATTTCAAACTGCAGATGAGGGGGATCGAAGCCCAATGGCTAACCACTAAACCACCTGGCTTTCTTGTATGTAATAAGAACATCATTGAATAAGAGAAAAGTAACCAAAGCATAAACCACAGCCACAAATCAATTACAACCTGTGGGAAGCCTATCGGACAAGACAGATGGACACCATAGGGTTTCTTTCACGAGACAAGCAGCCCAATGTTTCTCCCTCAGACCACTGGTAGGTTCAAATTCTTTCCCTTTTGCTTAGCAGCCCACAGAACCACCTAGGTTCCTTGAGAAAAGGAAAGCCACCAATGTTTTCAACCATGTAGTATAATACGATCTCACCTCCAAAAATAAGACGCCAAATATCATCACTGGACCTTATCATGGTATGCCTTTATGACTACTAAAATATATCTTCACTTAGAGATAATAATTTTCATTCATCAAATTTTTGTCAAAGCAATCACAAATGAGGTATTTTATATTAAACCGTATCTACTCTTCTACTACTCAAATTCACAAATTTAACATTAAGATAAGAGGAATTACAAAGCTAAACTATATTGCTTGCATTTTTGAACAATACTATGTCTTCTGTTATTTGACTTGGCTTAAAGTCTGATGCAAGAACTAACACCAAGAAATCTTTGTGTAGACACTGTAATTCTAAAAATCACTGTAGCAAAGCAAGTTCAAAATAGCTCTTTAAATAGGTGGTCTTTCAAAAACAATCATGTTTCAGCTATGATAAGTAGATATTGACCATTGGCTGTAATTGCTTCAGGCCTCCGATTTGAAAGCATCCCATCAAGGTTACAATTGCAAGCATAAACAGATAGGACTTAAAGAGACGCAGGAGACATCTAACGTCTACCAATAGTATTACGACTTCATAAGTTAAAAACCACCTCATTTTACTTAGGCTACAGAATGCTCTCTGTACTGGACGCTTTTGTTGCACATGTTCCAAATGCTTACAAAATTTATACTACACAGGCTACAGCAACTTTCAGTTTACTCTATCTGACATGGATAGGAATAAAGAATTTTGTTTTATTTCTAATACTTCAAATAGAAAGGTTTGAGCCTTTTTCTTTTTTAAATTTAATTCAATGCTCATAAGATTTCCAGGTTCACAAGGATATCTCTAGTCGTATACAATTTTTACCAGTAGAGATGAAAAATCATACAGCAATTTAATTCAACCCAATGAATTGAAATAATCTGAGTACTTGAAATTGGTAATACGATAGAATGATAATAAACACAAAATTTTGTCTTTACAAATAAAAATGTGGGCTGAGCCCTGGTGGCATAGTGGTTGAGTGTGGGACTGCGGCCCACTGGCTTGGCAGTTCAAATCCAGCAGCAGCAAGGCTGGGCCTCCCACTCCTACCAGAGGGCAGTGATGCCTAATTAAAAAAAAAAAAAAAGAAAAGAAAAGAAAAAGGTGTCATGACCACCAATGGGCAGTGATGCCCCCCCCCCAAAATAAAACAAAAATAAATAAATAAAAATGTTAATAATGAAGTCATTTTTCTTATTAGATATGTTAAGATCAAGGCAAGACTTATCTAAGATAAAATACCAGATGAATAATCCTATGTTTCCATTAATACACAAATATCTTTTCATGCAATTTTACTATGTTATATTATTTTCCCAATCTAATTTAGACAATGTTCAAGAATTCCCTATAATTAAAGCTATCCCAGTGGATACATATAACATGTAACAATATGTTTGTAATTGCTGACTGAAAATATTAAAATATTTTAATTAGGCCATATTCAAAGATTTGCATAATAAATAAAGCATAAATCGCAGTAAATTTTTAGTAACATTTATTTCAAATTTACAATCAAAGATACTGAGTCCTAAATTTAGCATCAAAAATAATCATTTTTTCATGCAGTCAATGTTTATTGAAACTCCATTTGCTAGTCTAAGATAAAATTAGAAGCCATGAATGAAATGTACTGAAAGGTACTACATACTTTTTCCCACTGTACTTCATTTTCTGGCATTTCAGAGAGAGTGGTTTGCACAAATTGAACATGTGTGGCAATCATGCATTGAGCAAATCTGGTGCCATTATTATAGCAGAATGTGCTCATTTCATAACTCTATGTCACATTTGACAATCTCACAATGTTTGAAACGTTTTCGATAATCTTTTTGTCCACTTGACAGACTACAGAATAGCATAAACATAGCTTTTATACTGGGAAACAAAATACATTATTAAAATTTCTCTTTAAATATGGCTTTAAATGTGTATTTCAAATACATAGTTATATGTAAACTAAAAATCCTGAAGTTACATTCAAATCTATATAAAACTTAGAATTCTCTATAGCTACAATTATTTCATTTAGGTGAATAGCTTTTTTCATACAATGAACTATCTTTTCGTTACAAGAAGCTATAATTTGCTATCAGAAAATATTTGAAAAAACAGAAAAATCATCATTTTGGAAAACATATTTGAAGAAGTAAAAGTATACTTCTTACTGACTATAGTATATACTAAGCCTGGAGAAAAATGCTAATTTTAGTAATACAAAAATCCCATTTTAATTGTATGTAGCTTCATAAATCCATACAGTTAGATGCAACAAGTAAATTCCTAGCTATACTTGCAAATCAAACAGAGAAGAATTTATTATCTATGTATGTATGCAATTCAAAACTCTAACCATATATATACTTTTAAAATATATTTATACATAATTTTAAAAACATCTTAGAACTATATAGAAATACGCTTTCAAGTGTTGTTGTGAGAAAAAAAATGTTAAAATGGGGATGAGCTCCAGTGGCGTAGTGGCTGTGTGTGGGACTGCAGCCCACTGGGATGAGGTTCAATTTCAGCAGCGGCTCCACAGGACCAAAGGCTGAGTCTCCTACTCCCACCACCAGAGGGCAGTGATGCCCCCCCAAAAAACAAAAAAAATGTTAAAATGAGTGCAGTTGGTTAAATTGATTATTTCAGTGTGATTTTGGTAATTGTTTTTCATTTAATTGTTGTTCTCTAACACTCTTTTTTTTCTTTTTTTCTTTTTTGGCATCACTGCCTCTGGTGGTCGTGGGAGCTACCCAGTGCTCCAGAGAGCTGCTGCTGGATTTGAACCACCAAGCCCGCGGGCCACAGTCCCGCACTCAACCACTTACGCCACCAGGGTTCAGGCCTCTACCACTCTTTGAATAAACTATCTCTTAGCATTTCTAGGAAAACCATGAAATCTAATATAAATAATCAGTGAAGAATATGACTGCAACATGTATGCAACACGCACAAAAGGAAGGTCATAATAAACAAGCCTAGCGATCTTAATCACAACGACAAATACCACAACCGCCAAAGAGATGAAGGTCTGGAGAGCTTAGTGGTATCCATTGACCTATGAAATCACAAGGACAGAAATGTGAATGCACAGGTTGCTTCTGGGGGAAAGAAGAGACTACTCTCATAAAGAGTTCCAGCGCAGTAAACCTACGGGGGTGCTTCTTCTGGGTCCTAAAAAGGTGATATGGATCAGAATGTAATACATGGCAGAGTTTGAATTCTAGTTTCTGTGTGTCACACTAACCTTTTTTTCTGATTTTTTAAAATTTATCATTTTATTGGGCGCTCATACATCATTTTCCATCATACTTAGTTCAATACATAGTTACATACACTGTGCCAAGCACCCCCACTTGCCTGTCCTCATCGACATTCTCCCAACATTTGCCCCTCCATATGGGCCATCCTTCCTTTCCCCTCCAACCTTCCCCCCGCCCCAGTCCTCATTACTCTGCAACGATTATTGTTTTGTCATATCTTATACTGCCCGACATCTCCCCCTGCCCACTCTTCCCTAGGAGACAGTCTGCAGATCCCCACAGTTGGCTTCCTCTCTCCACTCCACCCTCCCTCCACCTATCCAGCAACTTCAATCCCACCACTGACCCCGAGGGGTCCATCTATCCCAAGTTCCCTTGTTTCCAGTTCCCACCTCCACCAGTTCACCTCCTCCAGTCCAGCTGGAACTGCAGGGCAGATTTGGGGCTGGGATGGTTGGGGGGAGGAAACCTTCAGGAAATAGAAGAAGGTTTTATGCTTCATTGCTACCTCATTGGCCCATCTCTCCCCCGTGACTCCCCTGTAAGGGGGTGTCCAATTACCCACAAGAGGGCTTTGGGTCCCCACCCTGCTCTCCCCCTCATTCTTACTGATTTAATCCTTGTTCTTTGATGTTTGATGTCTGCTCCATTCGGCCCCTCGTGAACACACAGTTGGTGCTCTTCTTCTATGTGGGCTTTGCTGTTTCTGCGCTGGATTGCCAATTGCTCAACTTCTAGCTTTTTTTTTTTTTACATCACTGCCCTCTGGCGGTCATGGGAGCCACTCAAGAACCGCCTGGATTTTAACTGCCAAGCCCGCGGGCCGCAGTCCTACACTCAACCACTTATGCCACCGGGGCTCAGCCCCCTTCTAGCTTTTAAGATCCCAGTTACTTTACTGTTTCGTGGCTGGGTGCCATCAGTTTCCTCGGTTCTGTCTGCCTCTGCACACTTTTGTCCTCAGCGATCATGACAGGGAGGTGGGTACTTAACGATATGTTTTTTTGTTCTTTGATGCCTGATAGCCCGGTTCTTTCAACTCCTCATGGTCGCACAGGCTGGTGTGTTTCTTCTATGGTAGACTTTGTTGCACTGTTTCCTCATCCTCAAGCCTTTGAGGCCTCAGGCATTATGCCTTGATAGCCAGGTACCATTAGCCATCTTCACCACTCTTACTCCTGTCCTCACTTGTCCTTATTGATCATCTGAGGAAAGTGTGTCGACAGTAATATTAGGTTTTCCCTTTTTGATGCCTGAGGTCTGATTCTTTTGACTCCTCTTGGCTGGCTGGTGTGCTTCTTCCATGTGGACTTGAGTACTTCCTGGCTAGTTGGCTGTTTATCTTCAGGCATATATATATAATATATATTATATATATATATCTTTTGATATCTGGGTGCCATCTGTTTTCTTCACCACATTTGCTTATGCACCTATTTGACTTCAGTGATCATATTGGACCGGTGAGCATCATGGCCAGATTCATAGAACAAAAAGTTCTTGCACTGAGGGAGTGACTGCGTGGGGGCCCAAGGTCCAGCTGCTGCCTTAGTACTAAGCCTATAACTATATGTTCCTGAATTTATTCCCACCTTTTCATAGATAATTACTATTACATCCATAGATGCTTGTGTTTAGACCTCTTTGCCTTCTTGTGCTCTTTGCCTTCTCGTTCCTTCCTCTATTTCCCTCTGCCTTCCTTCCATCCCTCTTTTGTTGTCAGTCTTCATTTGATATCATGATAAATAAGACAAGAAGGAACACAAATATTGAGCATTTGTTCAAGATTATACAGCTAACAATGAAATTATGACTAATAATAAGGCCAACAGTTCAAACTACCAGTTGCTCTTTGGGAGAGAGCATGTTGTTTTTCACTCCTATAAAGATTTAAAAGTCTCAGAAACACAGAGGGCTACTTCAAAATCTGTCCTAGAGGGTCACTGTGAGTCATTCTTTTCTGCATGATGGTGAACTTTTTAATAAAAAAATTGTTCTATTTCCCCAGTAATAACAGAAATAAAACAACCAATGGCATTCTACTATACACTCATCATATCAGAAATAACTACATGAAACACAATAGAAAGTATTGAAAAGGGTGGTGAGAAATGAAACATTAATTATGCCAAAGGTAAGGGTGCATATTACAATGGTAGTTTTTTTTTAATTCAATATTCACCTCCTGCTTTATTAAAAGTTTTTTTCAGTGATTTTATTGGGGGCTCTTACACCTCTTATAACATTAAATACATCATTTGTATCAATTTGCATACTTGTTGCTATACTCATTTCCAAATATTTTCTACTTGAGCCCCTTAGTATAAGCTCCTTTTTCACCTTCATTTGCTTTTATAAATCATTTTATTGGGGGCTTATACAACTCCCATCACGATCCATACATACATCAATTGTATGCAGGCCACATTTGAATACTTGTGGCCATGATCAATCTCAAAACATCCTCCCCCCATTTAGACCCCCAGTGTACAATGGTAGTTTTTTTTTTCAGGCATCATTGCCCTCTGGTGGTGGGAGTAGGAGGCCCAGCCTTTGCTCCTGTGGAGCTGGAATTGAACCTCCATCCCAGTGGGTCGCAGTCCCGTGCACAACCACTACACCAATGGGGCTCAGCCCCAATGGTAGTTTTAAAAAGCATATCATTATCTAATAAATTTGAAATTGTATCTCCCTCCTGTGTTTTGACAATCTTGAGACAAGAAGAATTGAACACAAGGGTGAGGGAGGGAAGGGGGAAAATGAGGAGCTGATACCAAGGGCTCAAGTAAAAAGAAAATGTTTTAGAAATGATGATGGCAACAAATGTACAAATGTGCTTGGCACAAAAGGATGAACAGATGTATGGTTTATGATAAGAGCTGTATGAGACCCCAATAAAATGATCTTTTTATTTTTAAAAATAAAAATAGAACACAACTTTTATCCAGGAAAAGCTTGCCCATTCCCCATTATAAGCAAAGCCCAAATACCCTCACCAGATCCAAGGTCAAAAAGAAGAATATAATGTGCACCTACAATGGAGTATCACTCTACTATCAGGAGAAATGAAATTCTACATATGCATGAACTTTCAAAAATGCCAAGTAAAATAAATCAGTAACAGAAAACTTAATATTATAATATGCTTCTTATATAAAATAAACAGAATATCCAAATACATAGCCATCAAAGTTTAATAGTTAATAGGGAAGTGTAGGGAAGGGGAAAAGTGCTTACTTTAGGAAGCATTGATCTTTTGTTAATGTTGACACAAAATTTTGCCACTATTATGGGTGATGCTTGCATAATAAGGTCAATATAATCAACATTACTGAATTATACATTGGGGGTTATGGATGATTTTATTACCAACAAACAAATGAAAGGTATATTGGCAATCAATGTAACTATACATCTCTAGGTGGGAGTTAAGTGGTCAAAATGACATGTAAGCTTGCTCTAGTGGAACCGATATTGTTGGCTTTCTTCTTGTTAGGTGCCTTAAGTCTGTTCAGACTCATAGCTATCCAGCACAACAGAAGCTAACACTGCCCATGCTCAAAATTGTGCCTATACTGGAGAACACTGCTATAGCCACTGTGTCAATCCATCTATCTCCTTGAGGGCTTTTCTCTGTTCCTCTAATCTTCCAAACATGGTATCCTTTTTCAGAAACTAGTTCCCCTGACAAGGAGTCCAAAGTATAGAAGACAAAGTTATCATGGCCAAAGAGCCTCCAAGGAGCACTCTGTCCATTCTCCTTATCAGAGAGACTGGTTTGTCCACTTAGAAAGCCATGATGTTTTCAATATGCTGCTCCAGCATCATGATTCAAATGCGTGCAATCTTCTTTGGTCTTCCTTATTCAATGTGGAACTTTGATATACTTATTAGGTGATTGAAAATACCAAGTCTCCTACTCCCACCACCGGAGAGCAGTGATGCCCCCCCCCCCCAAAAAAAATACCAAGTCTTGCAGCAGGCCTCGCTTAGTCCTCAAAGGAACACCCTTGCTTTTCAACACTCTAAATTTACATCCTGCACTGCATCTTTTGATCTTTTGACTGCTACTTCCATGAGCATTGATTGTAGATTCAAGCAAAATGAAATCCTTGACAAGTTCAATCCTTTCTCCATTTATCATGATGTTACCTATCATTCCAATTATGAGGATTTTAGTCTTCACATTTAGTAGTAACAATCCATACTGAAGGGTGAAATCCTATTATTTTGTACACTTTACAATAGGTTTTTGTCAAAAAAAAAAGATACCAAGCCACATGTCAAGGATCTAAAGAATACATAACAGAATTGTGGTATGGTCATGTAAAGGAATAGCCAATGCAGTTATAGTAACTATCAAAGAAATAAACAAAATCACTACTATTTAGGCAATTTTGAATCAAAGCAATGCCACAACACAGGAAAGAGAGAACTGTTTCTGTAGGTGTCTGACATTATCATTCTTTTTTTTAAGGCATCACTGCCCTCTGGTGGGAGGCCCAGCCTTGTTCCTGGAGAGCTGCTGATGGATTTGAACCAACAAGCCAGTGGGCCGCAGTCCAGCACTCAACCACTACGCCACCGGGGCTCAGTCTGACATTATCATTCTTGACAGAAGTAGAAAGCCTCGAAATATTGGAACAAGGTTAAATCACAAACACTACACCAAACTGAAAAAAAAGCAGTAAAAAATGCTACAATTTGTCATCTGCTTAGTTTAGAAATAAAAGATGTAGCATATAATTTATGCACAAGTATATAATATATAAATTATATATTTATGGAATAGATACATAGGGAATTAAAGATAGGAGTTGCCATGGGGCAAAGCCATGACACAGAGAAGAGCAAACCTTTAAAATGTCAGGTTTACCTATTATGCAGCTTTTAGTTTTGGCCTTTAGTTCCTTCAAAGCGAAAAATTTGTAGCACATACAGCTAAATATAAACATTTATTCATTTTGAGTAGCAAGGCTTTTGTTATATTAGCCTTGATAATTTTACAACATTCTTACCATTTAAAAAATCCTACAACTATACTATATAAACATACTAACTCTTATGCTTTATAAACTGTCAGCCTTGGATTGGACAAGGACAATGTGTAGACATGCATCTCAGACAATACGGAAGAGAAATAAAAGGCAAAGATGAGACAGTCTGGTAAACAACCATGATTTTGTGTTCCACTGCTCTTTAGTCTACTGGTAAGGAATAGCATGTTTGTTTACCAACTCTTGAGAGAGAAAGTTGATGCAATAAACTGCAAGAGATTGTGTTTCTGTCTCCTCACACACATCATATTATAGCTACAAAGTTCCCCTTTTCCCAGTTTCCATGTTGCCTACAGCTGCACAATAATGCATTCCAAATAAAGGTAGATTTAATTCTGACACCTGCACAGTACCTGAAATGACAGGAATGGCATTACCAGGAGTGTTCCTAAAGTTTAGGGCATATTAAACAAGAGTAATGGTTCTAATGGTGGGAAATGCACACACATAGTCTGTAATGATTTCCTAATTAAGGGGGAAATCTTACTGGTTGTAGTTTATACAAGAACCCCCCCAAATCAGGAAGCACATGTTACTTCAAATTAACATCTGCATAACTAATATACTTGTACACCTGTTCATTAAGCCAATTACTGTGCATTGCTAAATGTCACCAGAACACTATGTTTAACAATGTGCATAGCTAATGTTGAGCATATATTTTCAAATGGGACTCAATAGCTCAGCAGGTAATGTATATTTTAGAAAAGACAAATAACTTTGTTTTAAAGGTTTTAGGGAAAAATTGGACTCGTTTGAGAAGATAATTTAAGTATTAAAATGGTAGTATGCTTCCTACTTCGACATAATATTTGGTACTTTGGCTTGTTGAAACTTTCCAATTAATCTTTAACCTACATGGTTCAAACTATGGTTAACCCCTTTGTCCACAAATTGGCTTTTGTTTAATAATTATGGGAAATCAGATATCTTTTGGGCCCATTCCAGACACTTAAATCATACAATGTTAGCTGAAACTCCATAATCCATGCCATGAACCAAAGAGTTCGGTAGCAAACCACTTTAGTAAATTGTTCCTTACCTTCCCTTTCTTTCTTTCTTTTTTTTTAGGCATCACTGCCCTGGTGGTGGAAGTAGGAGGCCCAGCCTTTGCTGCTGTGAGCGGGAATTGAACCTCCATCTGAGTGGGCCGCAGCCCTGCGCACAACCACTACGCCACCGGGGCTCAGCCCTACCTTCCCTTTCCTACGCACAAGCAGAGGTCCTTGAAAATGTGTAGCTGAAAGACCATTCATGGTAAAAATTAGTATAATTGGGCTGACTGGTAAAACTAGGCTAACCAGCATCACATTGCTCAGTGAGACTCCAGTATTATCATTTATTATATCCAGACTTTTCTATTCTATTCTATTCTATTCTAATTATTTATCATATTCTTCCAAGTTTCTACACAATTTTGGTTAACTCTATTATTCAAAGTAAGATTTAATCATCTTTGCAAAGGTAGAGGATAATATCACCATCACCGCACTATTACTCCCTTAGCTACGCAGACTTCAAGTCCCATCACTGCCCTGATTTACTCTGCTTGAAACACACTAGCCTTTGTTGTTGTGTTTCTCATACAACAGACCGAATCCTTCAGCAGAACCTTTGCATTTACAATTGTGTTTACTCCAAACCTTCCCTCATCTCTTTTTTTCAGTTTTATTGGCACTTGATCCCCATCATACAATTCAATCATGTCAAGACACATTATACAATCATTACCCCACTTAATTTCAGACCACCCCCCATGATTAAATTACCCTTAAAATGTGTTGGTCACTCTTGTGCCCTTATTGTTTACTCCCGAAATACCCTCATCTACCTGAACTTCCCCCTACCTACTCCTACATCACCTAGAAATCCTTGCATCAGTTATTATCTGTAGGTATCCACTCCTGTGCTTCAAAGACAGGTAAGCCTAGCCGAAACAATAAAGAACAGAAATCAAATGAGGTGGCAATAATAAAAAATACTAATATAAAGATAAAAAGACCACAATGATCAAGAAAGAAATGGCCTCCATCAATATTTAGAAAGCCAGGAAAGGAGCTTTTGTCATGGATCAAGCTAGAGATTCTTACACCTAGGACAAATTCATGTCAGGTCTAGAAGGAGGTCAACTGGTCCAGTATCACCTCTCACTTCTCCTAAATAGTTCGCTGCCACTAAATACATTACGGTAAATTGGAAATTGTTTATAATAGCAAGATATTTGAAATGAAGCCAAAGTTAATTATTACAACATTATTTAAATAAACTATCGTACAGCCACTCAATGAACTACTCTAGCACTGTATCAATGACAAGGGAGGCTTTTAATTTAAGAGTATGAAATGATCTCCATTAAGTACTCTTAACGTAACTCTGACTGCCACTGAGTTGATGGCCACTCACACAGACATAACAGGACATGGAAGGACTGCCCTTATGGGTCTCCAAAACCATAACTATTTACAGTTGAAAACTGTCATTCTACAGACTGGCTGGTGCTATCAAACTGTTGCTGGTGTGATCACAGCCCAACCCATAGCTATGATGAACGTCAGGGTTTCTGAAAAGGGCCATGGCATTAATGCATCAACTTTTAATTGTTTCTTTATAACCTTTTTTGAAGACCTCTCCTACAATTAAATGTTTTTTAAAACATACAAGTGTATACAACCTGGTTATTTCCATGAAATATTGGTGACCAGATCCATAAGAAGTCAACAGATGAAACAATCATACAAACAATAATTATGCTCACATAAGACATAGTTATGATGGGGAAATCTAAGTTAAGGAACATTAGCAAGCACATTTCTAATCACTTGCACTCCTATAGAGTTCCAGAATAAGCCAGGAAAACCTTTGAGAGCTAGATAAAAAAATGCTAAGAGAAGGCTATGGATGATATTAAAAGCCCAAAACACATTTGCAGGATTTCCACATGGAAAAAGCCTCCTGTGACCATAAACAAGGGGTGTGAATAGACTTCCTTTTTTTTTTTTTTTTTTTAGGCATCACTGCCCTGGTGGTGGGAGTAGGAGGCCCAGCCTTTGCTCTTGGGAGCCGGAATTGAACCTTCATCCCAGTGGGCCGCAGTCCCGCGCACAACCACTACGCCACCAGGGCTCAGCCCGTGAATAGACTTCCTATCAGATAGAAAACACTGAAAGTATATTATGGCACATGTAGTTAGAGGGAAAATGCAATTTCTTATCATTTGATCTCCCTTTTGACTTATTTGAAAGTTACTTCTGCTTTTTATAAAATGAATGGATATTCATATGGATTAAGCCTCTGATGACATTAGTCTAACCAAAGACAAGTAATATGAATAGCCTTGCAATCATTCACAGTACATTAGAAAGAAGATTATTATACATATAACTATTTCAAGTACAAATCTTATCATTTGATCTCCTTTTTGATTCACTTTAACCTTGTTCTAATGCTTAATATTCTCTATTGAAGTTTTCTCTGTTTTTATTTTTTAGTTTATTTCCTGCTTTTACTCCTTATTTTTTTCAAAGACGAATCTCAGGATAGATAAATCTGTACAAACAATAATTGTTTTAATGGGTTTTGTGGGTATGGAAGGATAGGTAGATGGAAAATGGGGAGCTAATAGCAACGAGTAGTAGAAGAAAATGTTCTAAAATGGATTATGGTGATGATTGTACAGCTCTTCTTAAAATGATTGAACTAATGAATAGTATGGTTATGTGAATTATAAGTCAATAAAACTGTTATAAAATACAAATGTTATGAAGTGGGGGTTAGGACTATCAATCCATTAAATGGCATGGCATTTTTATACTGTTATGTATGAAAAGTGACCAGATTTTAAGTGAAACACCATTGACCCGGGGGCAGTGGGGGCACATTCCTTGATTAAAACTTTGGTCTATATGGAGCAACAAAAATGTTCATAAAATGCAAAAACAGTACTGCAATATTTATTTAATTTTAAAACACCACGGGACGTGGGACAAATTCGTTAAAAGCAGGATATCTGGTCACCTTAGTATATGAAATGTAGATCACTTATATTGTGAGGAAGACACCTGTTAAGTAGTATTGCTGGGAGAAAGAAACACAGCACACAGACACAGTTTCAGGAATTTAATACTGAAGTGGTCAAATTTTTCTGCAAAGGGCCAGATAGTGAATGTTTTAGGATTTGTGGGCCACACAGTCTCTACTGAAACTATTCCCCTTAGTCATTATAGTGAGAGAGGAGCCATATGTATTAAGTAAATAAATAGGTGGAGCTGTGTCACTATACTTACAGAAAAAAGTGACCTGCCTTCATTTTCCAAACCTTCACAAAATCATTGCTGAGTGTCTACTCCTGTGCCCTTTCTAGACCTGCGCTCAGAAGTAAATTTATTCTTACTTTAACCTTTAACAATATGAGCAAATATTCGAAATATATCTAGCAAAAGAACATCTACATGTGTGTTACTATCACTGTTAATGGATTATCCTTTTTTCTTTCAAATTGTATGGCATATTCTTAAAATGCAGTAACACATTTGTCCTCCCAATTTTTCACTGTCCCTCATTTTGTCCCATACATATTCTAATAAGTCTTTATCATATTTCTACATTCAAAATTATCACAAAAGTAAATCTGCCATGATAACAAAATCACTTTCTACCATCCAATTAATATCTGCATACAATGAAAGCTCATTGCTAGATAATTGCTCACTTGGGATACTCTAGTTTCTGATAAAATGAAAAATGTCTAGAAAAAGACAATTCTAAATCAGACCTTTGAATTTCCAATAATACAGTTCTCTTACTTTCGACACATGAAAATACTACTGAGTATCTCAATTTGGTTTGGTTCTGGCTGAGCTCAATGGGAAACAACCAGAGTTGCATTGTCTCTGTTTTCCCCATTTGGATTCCAACTGGTTTCAATTCTGTCTTTCAGTAGTAATTTTCTATAGTTCAAAAACCACATCACTGTGTTCTGTTGAAGGCAATTGAAGCATTAAAAATAATTTGACCAAGTAGGAGAAAGTGTGCTTGAACTTCTTGTTTCTTTCTCTCTTTTTACTTTTAATGACAATTTTAGTCTGTTGGTGG
Source organism: Nesogale talazaci (assembly GCA_004026705.1). Classification (NCBI taxonomy): domain Eukaryota; kingdom Metazoa; phylum Chordata; class Mammalia; order Afrosoricida; family Tenrecidae; genus Nesogale; species Nesogale talazaci. Next base: position 54,634 of record PVJH01014073.1, read on the forward strand.
CTTTCTATTTTAAAGTAGAAAAACAATGCTTTGGAAATATGAAAAAAAACTTAAGGACACCCTCATTCTTCACTTAACGACGATCACAATCCTTTTCTCCCTTCTTAACCTGCCATCCTCTCAGGTTGCACTTCCTAGCTTCTGGAAATCATACTGGACACTGACGAGCTCACTTTATCTCATCTCGAATCTACTTGTAATTTGGTGAACGAAACACCCATCCTCACTAAATCAGATGACCAATCCCTTTATATTCAGGGCTTAGAACATGTATATCTTAAAGGCTACCTTAGAAATTCCTATATAGTAGCAAGTTTTAGAATAACTCTTCTAAATTTTCTGTAAAAGATCAGGATATACTTTGGGGCCAGGGTATTGGCACCCCATCCGACTGAACAAGGGGTTACTCTAGGAGATCAACTACAGACCTTGAACTTTATACAGGTTTTTATTATTGCTATTATTTTTATTATTCTGTTACATATTGTATAGTACATTGAGGGGGGTTTCTTGCTGTTGTTATCATTGTTTTGTTTGCTTAAGTTGCTCCATTTTAGGAGACCTTTCTTGTACATATTGCTACCTCTACAGGTCTATCTAGACAAGATAGACTGGACAAAGAGGTTGGAGGAGAAAATGACAAGACTGATGGTTCCAGGGTAAGGGACATTGAAGAGGGGGAGGAGGGGGAAAGTTGGTGATGTCGACCAAGCCAGGAAAAAGGGAATAACAATTGATACAAATGCAGGGACAAGGTGGGTGAGAGAAAGCCAATAGGGATTGATTAAGTCTAATATAACAGAGAAAAAATACTAAAACCCAAATGGAGAGTGAGCACGATAGTGGGACAAGAGTGAAGCAAATGGAAATAGAGGAAGGAACTGGGGGATAACGAACATTTATATAGGTTCAAATAGAGGTATGTACATAGGGGCATATATTTATAAGTGAGGATGGGGAAAGAGATGAATGTGCATACTTATAGGGTTAGTAGTAGGGCAACAGATGGGCATTGGACCTCCACTCAAGTATCTCCTTGGTTCAAGAACACTTTGTTCTATTAAATTGGCATTCCGAGATGCTCACTTTTCTGACATGATCACTGAAGACAAATGTGTGCATAAGCAAAGGTGGCGAAGAAAGCTGATGGTGCCCGACCATCAAAAGATGGAGTGTCTGGGGACTTAAAGGCTTGAAAGTAAACAAGCAGCCATCTAGCTCAGAAGCAACAAAGTCCACATGGAAGAAGCACACTAGCCTGTGGAATCATGAGGTGTCAAAGGGATGAGATATCAGGCTTCAAGAACCAAAAAGCGTAACATTGCTTGCTCACTTTCCTGATATGATTGCTGAGGACAAATGTGTGCATAAGCAAATGTGGTGAAGAAAGCTGATGGTGCCCAGCTACCAAAAGATATAGCATCTAGGGTCTTAAAGGCTTGAGTAAACAAGCGGCCATTCAGCTCAGAAGCAATAAAGCCCACAGGGAAGAAGCACACCAGCCTGTGTGATCATGAGGTGATGAAGGGATCTGGTGTCAGGCATCAATGAGCTAAAATTATATTATTATTAATGAGGGGGAGTACATATTGGGGACCCAAAGCCCATCAATAGGTGAGGTGACATCCTTTTGCAGAGGGGTTACAAGGAGGATATGAGTCAGTTAAGATACAGGGTAGGAGCTATGAAATATGCAACCTTCCTCTAGTTCCCATGCTGCTTCCCACCCACAATCATGACCCCAATTCTACCACATAAATCCAGCTAGACCAGGAGATGTACAGTGAAGTTGGAAATATGGGAAACTTAGGGTAGATTATCCATCAAGACTAGTAATAAGAGTGGTAATACCAAGAGGGAGGAGGGATGGAGGAATAGGAAGGGAGAACCAACTTCAGGGATCTACACGCAGCCTCCTCTCTGGGACATGGACAACAGGGAAGTGAGTGTTGGGACACATTGTACAGTGTACAGAATGAAAAAATAATTTGTAAATTACTAAGGGTTCAAGGGGAAGGGGGGGAGGAAGGGTAATATAGGGAGCTGATAATGGGGGCCTGGAGGGAGGGAGAATGTTTGAGAGTGATGATGGCAATGGGTGTGTAAAAGTGGCCTGCATACAACTGATGTTGTTAGGGATTGTGATGGGAGCTGTATGGGCCCCCAATAAAATGATTCATTAAAAAAGGTGGGGAGGGGAAAGGGTTTTTTTTTAAAGAGGAACTTGTACCAAAGGCTCAAGTGGAAAATAAGAGCCCCCAATAAAATCATTAAAAAGCAAAAAAAAATCAATAAAGATACCTTTAAATGAAAATCTCAAGTATGAGGCAACTATAACCCATCAAAGGCCACTTTTATGGTTGTCAACCCCCAAGCCTCACCCCCAATTTTCAGGCTCACATCTTGCTTGTTATGAATCTTTGGTTTCATCATAGTGACAAGAAATGATCTTTTATGAGAAATGGGGAACCTTCTGGCAGTCTAAGCTTATCTTTCAGTCAATCATCAACTAGACACCTGTTGAGGCAAAGGATCTTGACATATAGCCTGATAATCTATCATTCTGCTAAGACAGAGAAGTTTGGGAATAAATAAGACTGTACTTAAGTGTTAAATAAAAATGTGTAAGAAAAAAATTGTAAGAAAGAACTTTAATTTTTTTGCGGAAATTAAAACATCCTGAAAATTTATGATTGACTTTTTGAAGTCTCCTCTTATGAATACATGCATACTAAATGTTAAAGCAAATATTAAATGCCATCTTGATTCCCTTTCGGTTGGTAGAATTATCACAGGGATAGAAGAGAAGGATGCAACTAATCAACACTTGATTATTTGAAAGGAGAGAAATGCAGTTGAAGGATAGCATTAGCTTTTAAAGATCTAAACATGTTCTTATGTTGCCAAAAACATATAGGGAGAATAAGAATTTTCAGAATGCAAAATAGAAAAAGAAAAAAAAAGTCTTTATAGCAATGTAATGGGAATCTTTTAGAAAGTTAAAAAGAAAAAAACAACAACAAAAATCTGATTTGAGAGACAGAATGAAACAAATCATAAGATAACTTCATTTCAGTGCTTTCGTGAAACCATCTAAAGGTTGTGTATCTTACACAAGTAGATGTAAAAAGACAAATACTCTGTTTTTGGTCAAGGTCACCCAGTTATATTCCTAGACAGTTATATCCCTAGATAGTAGCATCCTAATACCACTTGTAAACAATGAAAATAATGAAAATCTGAGCTCAACATGCAAGCAAATTACTAAGTTAGGTGCAGTCAACTTCTCTGATAATCTGTTCAAGAAGTGCACTCAGTTTGGTATTGATTCATTGATAACTCAAATTGGACAGTGAGAGTATGTATGCTTTTAAATGTGTACACAAGCACATGTGAGTGTGAGTGTGTGTGCACATCATTAAATGTTTCGGAGCCAGGCAAAGTTAGTTTAACATTTAACTTCCAAGAGGTATTTTAATAGATGTCATAAACCATTTTGGTACTTTTTATTTTGTTT